>JAPWTK010001087.1:0-89519 GCA_029963805.1 Aromia moschata | reverse complement strand
TCCAATCATTGTGATTTTTATTATTTTGGGTTTGGACAGTAGATTAAAGGAAAATTGATCCGACACACGTTGACGTTTAAAGTGGGGGCACCCCATAGGGGACCTATATCCCAGTAACTGTACAATTAAAGCTTTTAAGCTCCAACATAACCGCATACTCCAACTTTAACACCCCCTTCGACCTTATAACATATGCTTTCAAAACCCCGTGACCCATAACTATCCCAAAGCCCCATAACCTCAACTCCTTAGACCCCCTTATACACAAAATCAATTTCTCGAGCCCGACAACTCTAAAACTGAAGCTTTTAGGCCCAAATATCTCTAGACCTAAGCTTTCAATCCACATGACCCTATAATTCAAACTGTCGAACCCCATAACCCCATAACCTCAACTTTAGACCCTCAAGAGCAAAACTCAATATTTCGAACCGGCTACCCTTAAACTAAAGCTCTTATGCCCCAGTATCTATATAATCTAAGATTTTGTCCCATTATCCCATAACTCAACTTTCATTCCCTAGCACCATAGCCTCAACATTTAGACATACCAAAACTCAATTTTCGAGCCCGACAACCCTAAAACTAAAGCTGCTATGTCCCAATATCTCTATTGGAGATATTAGAGAGTTATTATGGGGAGTTGAGGTTATGCGGTTATGAGGATATGAAAGTTCAAGTTATGAGGTCATGGAGATTTAAAACTTTAATTATATAGATATTAGGGCATAACAGGTTTAGTTTTAGGGTTGTCGGGTTCGAAAAATTGAGTTTTGTGTACATGAGGGTCCAAAAGTTGAGGTTATGGAGTTATGGGGGGTGTAAAAGTTCAAGTTATGGGGTCATAGGATTGAAAGCTTAGGTGATAGAGATATTGAGGCATGAGAGCTTTAGTTTTAGGGTTGTCGGGCTCGAAAATTGAGTTTTGCGTAATGGGAGTCTAAAAGTTGAGGTTATTTATTATTTTAATTTATTTATTTATTTATTTAAATACAGCTGCCCAGACAGAATATATCCAATGGCAGGAAAAACAAATGACATAAAAAGAAACCTAAGTAAATAACAACCTATGAAGTGTATCACAACAAAAAAGAAAAAAAAAGAAAACAAAATAATAATATTAATCAAATAAAAATAGAAACAATTTACACTGCTGGCAAGAAATAAATTGCAGGTATTAATTAAACCTTCATGCTAAAATAATTAATTTCTTAATACCTATGTATAATATGAGTATAATATGAACACGGTATGATAACAAATTACCTAGAATACATCTTTTAAGTTCATTTGAAAGTTATGGGGTTATGTGGGTTTAAACTTTCAAGTTATGGGGTCACGGGGTTTGAAAGCTTATGTTATAAGGTCAGGGGGGGTTTAAAAGTTGGAGGTATGCGGTTATTGGAGCTTAAAAGCTTTAATTGTGAAGGTACTTGGATATGGGGTCCCTTATGGGGTGTCTACCCCACTCACTTTAAACCTCAAACGTTTGTTGGACCAATTTTCATTTAATCTACTGCCCAAAACCTGTAAAATAAAAAAAAATCAAAAATAATTGGAGTTTTCTGTGAGGTGTTATCTTATTTTGAACTCATTTTGCCGTTTTCGCCAACTGTGCGGCAACTGTCGCGGCTAACGCAGTGAATATCAATATATTAAGATCATAATAATACAGGGTTTATCCGGAAAGTAACGTCAGTGAATTTTTTTCCCGAGAAAAACACCGGCTGTACACGCCAGCCCGCGCTTTACGTGCTGGGATTGTGGTGGGGGGGATCTGGCAACAAGATCCAACAAGCGTCAGTTCGCTACCGGTCGTTGTAGCGGTCGCATCACTCGTTCTTTGAGAGTCCGTTACAGTGACCCGGTGCAAGAAAAATATGCAACGTTCGCTTGAGCAACGGATGGCGATCAAGTTTTGTGTGAAACTGGAGTGCTGCGGGGAAACCATTCCAATGTTGAAGAAGGCTTTCGGCGTCGATTGTCTTTCGGACAGACAAATTTTCCGGTGGCACAAGGCCTTCGCAGAAGGTCGGGAAGATGTCGACGACGAGAACCGCGCTGGACGGCCATCAACCCTCCAGTTCCGACACCAATGTGAAACGTGTGCGTGGCTTATTGAACACTGACCGTCGTCTAAGTGTCCGTTTAATTTCCGAAACATTAGACATTACGAAAACCATTGTTCACGAAATTGTGTCGGAGTCTTTAGGAATGAGGAAGGTGTGCGCGAAGCTTGTGCCAAAAGTGCTAACGGACGATCAAAAAGCGAGGCGCGTCGAAACCTGCCAAGAACTTTTGGACACCTGCGAAGACAACCCCGCTTTACATGATTACGTCATTGCGGGGACGAAGTGAAATTTCCCTCACCCCAAGAGGCCGGATGTCCAGATCAAAGATCAAGACAATGCTGATTGTCTTTTTTGATTGCCGGGGATTGGTCCATCATGAGTTCGTTCCACAGGGGACAACCGTAACCCGGAAAGTTTTACGTCGATGTGCTGAAGCGGCTGAAACGCAGAGTGAATCGCGTCCGCCCAGACATCTCAAAATCCTGGAAGCTTCACTCACGACAATGCGCCTTCGATTACTTCGTCAAGGCAGGCATCACCGTTGTTCCCCAGCCTCCCTACAGCCCCGATGTGGCCCCCCAGACTTTTTTCTGTTTCCGCGCCTCAAAACCCCAATGAAAAGCATTTTGGGTCGGTGAAAAACATTCAGAAGGCCGACGAAACATCGACGCTATAAAGGCGATTCCGGAAAACGGTTACCGTGCGGCTTTTGATGCGTGGAAGACCCGTTGGAACCGATGTGTGGACGCAGAAAGAATGTGTTTTGAATGTTTCTAAAGATTTGTACACATAGAACCAAAAAAAAAAAAACATTTTTCAAAGCTCACTGACATTACTTTCCGGACAAACCCTGTATGTTGTGTCCCTACGTACCAGATACTGTACGGTGCGCGCGACTGCGACGGTTTTTAGGCGAACGAAACGATCAAATTATTTGATAAATCCGGGTCTGCCGCTTCAGTCTACATTTACGGTCGAATACACAAATTTTATGCTTTGTAAATTGCACGAGGATACTCTGGTCGCTTTTACCGCCATTGCAACGCCGACCACTACGGACGCGCCAGCCGTACATCCGCACTGATGACTTCTTGCCGCCCACATACGACGTCGCCTAAGGATCCCAAACTAGTAATGTAAATACAAGCTCTCACACTACTGATTTTCACGCGTCTAAATAATTCGCACACTTATGCATCCAGTATGAGTCTGGGCTAAAACACCGATACGAATTAAAACGACATCAAATAAGAAATGACAGCATGAAAGTTTGAATCTGACATGTCAATATCGATCGATGGCCTCATAGATATAATAAATTTGTGTTTGGATTGTCTCTGTCAATATACAGCGCCCTTCTTGGCTGAACTAGGTAATTTGGCTATGCCGGTTTTGTAACCCTTTTGCTTTTGTCTCTGGGTGTACATATGTAAAGTGTGTACATGCGTTTTATTTTACCACATTATTAATTAATTAACTCATTTCAAGAACATCAAGACAAAAGGTACGCACTTGAATTTTTCAATCTCCAGAGGACTTCAATACGGGATTCAACAGAGCAAGAACAGTTAAAGGTAATATTTTACTCGTATTGCAGAACATTGACTGATTCAATTTTACTGATAGATAAAAAACGGGAATGTATTACTTAATTATTATACATAAACTGACCGGAAAATAAAATCAGTCACCCCGAAATGTTTGACGAAATGACTTAAATGCTGTTTAAGTATTAGTTTAAATAATTAGTTTTAGGTTGAAGAACCTTTTATTCATACGTAATGTAAAGATTAGGGAAAAAAACAAATAAACACAGAATTAGATAATTTAATTTAATAAATAACAGAAATACAACATATACATACGTTTTGTTTCTTATTTGTACCAAATTATGGTGACTTTGTTAACTAGGTTATGGTAACTTTGTTTGTTTGGAACTGCTGTTTATTGTCAGTACATGCAGTGCATATGTCCTCCCTCGAGTATGAATTACAGTATTTAAGGGTCTTGGCATTGAGTTTATCATACTTCCGTCGATATGTTGATATTAGTGAAAAGAGAACTTCGGCTGTTAATATTAAAAATAGACATAGGTACAGTGGAACGCAGAGGCGCAGAGTATAAATAAATTATAACGAAGAAAAATCAGTTTCTGATTTACATAGGGCGATTGGTCTAAACCATTCATTAAGGGTATTAGAGTTATAGAAACATATTCAAGATGGCTGCACTTCATACCAAAAAATTTATATAAACTTCCTTAGTTTCCAAATGGAATAGAGCCTTTTTTATTGCTTATATTAATTCTACACACGATTTTTGGTACATTTTTATGAGATTTCCCTACTGACCTTTTACCGTTTTTAAATTATTTTCTTCTTTTAAATCTTGTTCATCAACATTGTAACGTGTAAAACTATCTACATCAGTTATTATAGAACATTAAGCCCGGGCGCACATTGAGACGCAGGCGACGCAGGCGGCGCAGCGCAGCCCAATACAGGAAATAACTGCACGCAGAGAGTGAGCGCATATTGCTAAACAGTTTTGTATCGCCTGTGTTGACTTGTTCACAGTGTGTTCGATTTGTACTATTAAAATAAATATTAATGATTTAAAAAAATAAAACTGGACGTTTTCCACGAAATACCGAATTACTACACTTTTCTCGACGCGCGTTTCGCCAACCAAGTTGGCATCTTCAGGAGAAGATTAAAACCAAATTCTTTCCTACACACTTGCACTATTTATACCAAATTTGTTGCCACGGTTCACTGAACCGTAACTGTCTTTGTTTATCGGAGCAAACAGTGGACTGGTGGGTATCGGACTATTGTCCTTATTCATATTATTGTTACACTTAATGATTTCTAAACTTTCAAAAGCATCCAACTGTCTACTGTTTGTTACATTTCTAATTAATTTTAAATTATTTATGTCTATCTTATGGTTGTTGTCAAAAGCATGTTGGGCAACACAAGCTTTTTCTGTTCTGCCATATTTCAAATGAGCCATGTGTTCTTTAAATCTAGTCAATATAGATCTTTTTTGTTTGCCCAATATACTTTTGATCATAATCTTTACAACTTATTTCGTATATTATTGACTTTTCGTTATTGTGGATTTTGTTTTTGGGGTTACCCAAAGCGTCTGTAATTTATTTTTAGAATTATAAACCAAATTGATATTAATATTTTTAAAAAAATTTATCTAGTCCGCGGGTGAATTTAGGTTCATATGGTAACGAAGCAAATTTCGAATTGTCAGTATCTCTACAAAAAGTCGTGGAATTGTACAGGGTTCTCTTAAATGTATGCTTCCTTATTAACTTATCTATTAAATGGACTGAGTAACTGTTACTCTTAGCTATATTCTTAATTAATTGTTTCTCATATTCAAACCTCTCTTTACTGAGGGGGAAATTTAACAAACGGTGAATTAGAAATTTAAAACTTGTCATTTTATGTTGAAAAGGGTGGTGTGAATCGTTGGGAATATAACTAAGAGTCGCGGTTTCTTTCCTATATATATCAAACTCTAACTTATTTTCACTATTTGTAATAACTAATACATCTAAAAATGGTAGCTGTTCATTGTGTTCCACTTCATATGTATAATAACCGTTTCCCTACCATAATTTTATGGTAGGGAAACGGTTATTCAATTTGGCAACAAAATTATCTAAACTAATTGCTTTTGTATTAAATACCGCGACGATGTCGTCCACATACCAGAACCAACACTACTAGAGACAATACTCGAATTCATCTTTTACCTCTGTCTCAAATTTACTCATAAAAAGATTTGCAATGAAAGGTGACAAGGAGTTAACCATTGCCGTTCCCTCATGTTGTTGAAAATATTCACCGTTATACTGAAAACAATTTTGATTCATACAAATACTAGAACCCCAATGGTTTCCTTAAAATTTTTAACGTCAAAGATAAGAATACATTTAATTCGAGCAATTCCCTGAGGTAGTCCAAAGTTTGCGGGATTGGAACACTTGGAAACAATGAGCATACGAGCATCAAACGAGACCAAAATTTCACCTTCTTGCAATTGGATATTTTTGATATTGTCAATGAACTCACTATAATTTTTTACTGAAAAACTTTTTGTGCAATAGGCAACTCGTTCGTTAACCATTTTGACAAATTATAAGTTGGGGATCCTATCGCTGAGACAATTGGTCTTACAGATTTTCCTGGTATATGTATTTTTGGTAAACAATACAATTTAGGTATTAGTGGATTTGACAATTGTAATTTTTGTCTCAGTGAAGGAGTAATAAGGTTGTTACATTCTAACTCCTTCACTGAGGTTGTTACATTCCCACTACTTCACTTACATTCTTACTCCTTCACTGAGACAAAAATTACAATTGTCAAATCCAGTAATACCTAAATTGTATTGTTTACCAAAAATACATAAACCAGGAAAATCTGTAAGCCCAATTTTCTCCGCGATAGGATGCACCTACTTATTAATTTGAAAAGGTTAACGAACAAGTTCGAAAATTTGCCTGTTGCACAAAAAAGTTTTTCAGTCAAAAATTCTAGTGAGTTCATTGACAATATCAAAAAATATCCAATTGCAAGAAGGTGAAATTTTGGTCTTGTTTGATGTATGCTCATTGTTTCCAAGTGTTCCAATCCCGCAAACTTTAGACTACCTCAGGGAATTACTCGAATTAAATGGTTTAGACGATAAAATTATTAAGGAATACATTCGGCTTACTAGTATTTGTATGAATCAACAAGTATTTTGTTTTCAGTTTTCAGTATAATGGTGAATATTTTCAACAACATGAGGGAACGGCAATGGGTAACTTCCTTGTCACCTTTCATTGCAAATCTTTTTTATGAGTAAATTTGAGACAGAAGTAAAAGATCAATTCGAGTATTTCCCTAGAGTTTGGTTCAGGTATGTGGACGACATCTTCGCGGTATTTAATACAAAAGCAATTAGTTTAGATAATTTTGTTGCAAAATTAAATAACCGTTTTCCTACCATAAAATTTATATATGAAGTGAAACACAATGAACAGCTACCATTTTTAGATGTATTAGTTATTAGAAATAGTGAAAATAAGTTAGAGTTTGATGTATATAGGAAAGAAACCGCGACTCTTAGATATATTCCCCCAACCCCCACCACCTTTCAAAAAATAAAATTTTCAACATAAAATGACAAGTTTTAATTTTCGAATTCACCGTTTGTTAAATTTCCCCCTCAGTAAAGAGAGGTTTGAACATGAGAAACAATTAATTACGAATATAGCTAAGAGTAACGGTTACTCAGTCCATTTAATAGATACGTTAGATAAGGAAGCATAAATTTAAGAGAACCTGTACAATTCCACGACTTTTCGTAGAGATGCTGACAATTCGAAATTTGCTTCGTTACCATATGAACCTAAATTCACCTGCGGACTAGATAACATTTTTAAAAATATTAAAAATTTATTACATTCGAGGTAAACATGGCGACCGCGAGGAATGTTAGTTCGGAGAGCTCCAGTAACATTACATTCAAATGTTGTAAAACAAAGAGTTTTATTCATTTTGTGTGTATTAAGTGTTATAGTGTATATCATAAGTCTTGTTTAACCAAGTTTAAGAAAAATACGGTTTGTAAAAGACAATAAACTAAACTGTTGTGAGGACGACGACCACACTGACCTCGAAGAAGAGAGAAGTATATTAGAACAAAACTATAAATGAGCTCACAGAAGAAAGCAGTATAAAAAATAAATATATACAGAATATTAAAAATGGAGTACGATGCATTTGTGCAAGAAGCATTACAGAGAGAAGAGGAAACGAACGAACTTATAAAAGAACAGGAGAAGACCATCCAGGATTTAAAGAACTATATTAACAAAATAAGTAAAAACACTATTGATGCTAAAACCTAAAGCAGAATCTAGAGGCTGTCAAACTGAATTCAACGTTAAGAAAAATGCTCTCACAAATATTGAAGCAAAGTCGTGTACAAATAAAAGTAAATATCTTAAATCAATAGGCACCCAAACAAGAAAACGCAAGTGATAATGAACAAAAACTCTAATAATAATAAACCTTTGAATCTACGGGGTGAAAACAAAAAATGTGAATGAAAACTAATGCAGGGAATAATAAAGACAATACACAAAATGACGACCCTAAGTTAGACAAAAAACGCATACTACTACTTATGGATGATGATCTAACATGGCAATTCAGAAAAATGTGGATTTAAGATATTATGAAATCTTATCCATAAAAGAAACCTGGTGCTCTTCTAAGCCAAATTATGTGCAACATAGAAACCCTTGCAAAGGATTTTACCTTACAAGATTATGTAATTATTGTAGGAGGTAGAAATGACATTAATAAAAACCAAATACCATCTTTCAGAGTGATTTGTGAGAAATTAAAAATGTGTGGTCACACAAATGTAATATTTTCGTCCATACCTTACAATGAAGATAAAAAATACACCACAAGAAATAACAACATATATAAGTACAACAGCAAATTACGTGAATTCTTGTGTAAATTTAATTCATATGTAGAGGGTCACGTTAAATATGTGGAAATTAATGATAATTTGAAACAATCCAGATACCGACAAGCCTCATATTTATTAAAGACCGTATTAATGAATTTTCCACAAAAAAATTTAAAATTTATAAGTTGCCAAAATAATAGTAGTGTTGATATAGGAAATATAAAGCATCATAAACACTTAATTCGAATGGGATCCAATGAACTAACTTCTGATGAGTCAAATCCAAGAAATTTCGGTTTAGATGAGGACGTAAGTGAGATTACAAAAACAAATGAAACCAAAACAACCTCGGTGACAACCAACTTGGAGCAAGAAGAGGGTATTTTTTTAGGAGTGCGACAAAAACAAATAAGTTCAATATAGTGCATCAAAATGTACAATGTACCTCTAATAAACTTTTAGAATTAGATATTTTTTAAGGATATTGACTGTGACGTTTTTTGTGCTTCAGAACTCTGGATCAAAAATGAACAAACTAAATCTGTAAGTGTAGAAGATTATGTTTTAGGAAGTTATTTTTGTAGGACTGTTTTAAAAATGGAGGTGTGGGAATTTTTATAAAAAACACTATAAACTATTCCAATTTAGATTTCGTTAATAAGCTTTCAATTGACAAAGATTTTGAATGTAGTGCAATAAAATGTTGGGTAGAAGATAATAGATGTTATATAATTTTATGTGTATATAGAAGTCCAGATGGAAATACGGATGTATTTCTAAACAAACTGAACGTTGTTTTAGAACTTTTAACAAAGAATTATAAAAAACATAATGTAATTATATGTGGAGATTTTAACATAAATTTTCTGGTACCTTCTAAAAATCGTACGGACTTAGTAGATATATTAGATTCATATTGTATTATACCCACTATAAAAGAATGTACTAGACTTAAATCTTGTATTGACAATATTTGTGTTAATTTAACAGCAGATATGTATAAAAGTTCAGTTGTAAGAAATGGTATGAGTGATCATGAAGCCCAAATACTATCTATTTCACACAATAAACCAAAAGATGCGAAACATTACATACAATATAGATCGGTGCATAACACTGACAATATTAGCTATTTTTGTTCTTTACTTGAAAGAGAAAACTGGAATGATATCATAAATTCAAATGCAGATGCAAACACTAAATTCAATATGTTCTACAGTACTTTTGTATACTATTTTGACTTAGCATTTCCACTAAAAACTAAACTAGTAAAAAAGAATATTAAACCTACTAACAAGTGGATGACACAAGGTCTAAAAATTTCGTCTAGGAAATTAAAAGACTTATATATATTTGCTTTAGACGGTGATGATACAATGAAAATGTACTATAAAAAAATACAAATGTATATATAGACAACTTATAAAAAAAGCCAAAAAATGCACAATAATATGTTACTAGTCAGCGCAAAAAATAAGTCTAAGGCAGCATGGAACATTATAAAAGTGAATACAAATAATGAGATGAAAATGTAAGTGAAATAGTATTGAGCGTTGACAATAATTTAATAAGTGATAGCAAAACTGTAAGTAACTGTTTAAATACGTATTTCAACCAAATAACGAAATTTCTCCTTCCTGAATCGTTCTGTAAAACATCTTATGAACATATAGAAAGTAATCCTTATTCAATGTTCTTCGAACCTGCCACTGAACCAGAAATTGCAGATATTATTAGGAACTTAAAAAATTCAAATTCTGTCGGTAACGACAACATTTCTGTGAATTTATTAAAAAGAATGTATGACCTATATTTTGAAACCTTTAGCACACCTTTTAAATTGTTCTTTGTCAGAAGGTATCTTCCCGGAGAAACTTAAAACTGCCAAAATAATACCATTATATAAAACTGGTTGTAAATTAAGTTTAGAAAATTATCGTCCGGTATCTATTTTGAGCTCATTTTCCAAAATATTTGAAAAATATGTTTCTAAAAAACTTATAATATTTTTTGATAAACATAAACGTTTTAATGATAATCAATTTGGCTTTCGGGCGGGACGATCTACAACAACAGCTATTATTAAATTTATTGACACCTTATACGAAAATTTAGACAGTAACAATAAATGTGTAGGAGTTTTTCTCGATTTAAGCAAGGCATTTGATTTAGTCAATCATGCCGTAATTATAGGGAAATTGGAAAGATATGGAGTAAGGGGTCAAGCATTAAACTGGTTCAAAAAGCTACCTAGAACATAGAAGTCACTATGTAGAATTAAATAACAATCAGTCGGATATTCTTCCGAATTTTTGTTGGAGTACCACAAGGGTCAGTACTTGGTCCACTGTTATATATCATATATGTTAATGACTTTAATGTAAATGGCTCAATACTATTTGCTGACGACACTTCGTTGTTAATAGCTGAGTCAAAAATAGAACAAGTTGTACAGAAAACAAATGCAGCACTTAAAGACGCTAATGATTGGTTTAGAGACAATAGCCTCATTTTAAATAATAAAAAATCATCTTTTCTAAGATTTAGTAACCCTAACAAAAAATACGATCAAAGTCTCTTAATAAAAATAAACACTGCTACTGTGAAACAAGAAGAATCGATTAAATTTTTAGGTCTGCATATATCACAGAATTGTGCTTGGTCGATACATATTGATAGCGTTTGTAAAAGTCGCTCCAGTATGTTACTGTATAAACCAACTAAGAAATATTGTCAGTGAACAGATATTAGTTATGTATTATTTTGCACACTTTCATTCCGTAGCAACATACGGCATTGCAGTCTGGGGAGCATCTACTGAAAGTGAGAGAGTATTTAGGCTGAAAAAAAAGCTGTGCGTTTTATCACTGGTTCGCGTAAACGAGCAAGCTGCAGGGACTTATTTAAAAAATTAAGAATATTAACAATACCATGTACATTATTATTAAATTTATTAACATATGCTAAAACTGAACTTTACAAACACGATAAATTCCCACCACACATATAATACGAGAAACGATAAAATACTGGAAATACCGAGACACAGAATGGCAAAATATCAGCAATGCCCAAAATATTTAGCTATAAAAAGCATACAATCATCTTCCAAACACTATTAAGAACTATCCAACAAAGCGCTTCAAAATAGAACTTAAAAAATGTTTACTAAATAAATGTTATTACTCATTAAATGAGTATTATTTCGACAGACTGTGATCTCACCTTTATTTTCATTATATATACTTATTTTATCATATATACACATTTATATTTATTTATTTATTTTTTAACGATATGTGATGTACACTGTATTTTGTTATGTGTATGGCATATTGTATTTTTTTATGTGTGTAAATGTTCACATATTTGACAATGCATGTTCATGTATTTAGTTTTTTATATATTATGTCTCCTTTATTTTTTACTTTACTTTTAGATTGTTGTTCTATTTTATTTTATTATGTTCTTGACATGTCCTATATCATACGACTGTGATCAAAAGGATGAATAAATATTATTATTATTATTATTATTAATATCAATTTGGTTTATAATTCTAAAAATAAACTACAGACGCTTTTGAGTAACCCCAAAGACAAAATCCACAATAACGAAAAGTCAGGAATATACGAAATAAGTTGTAAATATTGTGATCAAAAGTATATTAGGCAAACAAAAAAGATCTATATTGACTAGATTTAAAGAACACATGGCTCATTTGAAATATGGCAGAACAGAAAAATATTGTGTTGCCCAACACGCTTTTGACAACAACCATAGGATAGACATAAATAATTTAAAATGAATTAGAAATGTAACAAACAGTAGACAGTGCTTTTGAAAGTTTAGAAATCATTAAGTGTAACAATAGTATGAATAAGGACAATGGTCCGATACCCACCAGTCCACTGTTTGCTCTGATAAACAAAGACAGTTACGGTTCAGTGAACCGTGGCAACAAAGTGTGTAGGCTAGAATTTAGTTTTAATCTTCTCCTGACGATGCCAACGTGGCTGGCGAAACGCGCGTCGAGAAAATTGTAGTAATTCTGTGTTTTCGTGGAAAACGTCCAGTTTTTTGATTCTACGCCGAGTACCCACTCCAGAATTTGATTTAAGTCCCGAATCAAATTCTGATGCACAAATGGAAATAAACATGTTAGTGTATGATATGTCAAAAAGAAGAAAATCAATTTGGAAAAGTAGCTATATGGAAAAAAGAAGAAGCCATGGGGAATTCACTTTAATTTCTGAAGGATTATTAGTATCATATAAAAAAAAATTGGTTTCGAACTGCTTCTATGAGTTCCTCATGCATTTTCGTAACGCCTGCGATGTAAATACTGACACGTGGCACAGGAAACTGTGTTTCGAATACTGCGCGAGCAGGTTTTTCGGGACGCAGTTCTGCCCTGCCCTGCTCTGCATCTTAATTTGCGCACGTGTATTTAAACCCGATTGAATACAAAAACCTGTGCTGTGCTGTCCTGCTCCGTCTGCGTCGCCTACGTCTCAATGTGCGCCCGGGCTAAGTATCGGTATTGGTACTGTGGTTAGTAGAACCCCAAAGCTTTGCAATAATACTGTTCAGGCTATTTAAAATAGAACTACCATTATTATATGATTTCGTCTTCGGTCGTTTCATGTCCCTCTTTAAACCGTTCAAACCATTCAAAAACCATTCATTGTGTGCTGGACAAACATTCATTCCCGTACAATTCTTTTAACATTGCTAAGCTTCTGTAAAAGTTTTCCCCAGTTTAACAAGAAACTTGAGATTAACCCGTTGCTCCATCTAAACACTTAACATTTTTTCGACTCATCACTGGTGCGTAGACTAATTCAAATGATTGCTACAGTCAAACTGAGTGACCAACTGGCTTGTCCAGAAATCTCGGTGTGGGGAAAGTATCACCAGACACAGTTCCGTTCAAACTTGTCGCGACACGCTCGCAGCGCGCTGGTAGCAGCTTATCAGGTATAAGTTCGGTTATTTAATAGCCATACCTCGTAGTGTATCTAAAAATATCAGTCATAGTGTGAATCTTAAAGGTATATTTCCATGTTCACGAACATATAAAGCATACCATACAACTCGAAGATGACTATTTAAGAAAAATTATACAGACATCCAAAAAAAAAAACGTCAACTCTGGCTATGAACTAGAGAGATCAAACTTGTGGCTGTCACAATTTGTAAAATAAACAATGACTGTCATATGATGTGACAGTCTTGACAAGTAAATAAGGTTATAAATTCGACGAAGAATAGAAATACGTATTTTTTTCGGCCAACTTAGATGACGTTTTTTTTGGATGTCTCTATACCATTGCTTTGGACAACAGTAACACCAACGTTATCATAATCCATTACATGCCATTCAAAAATAAGATGATTTGTGTGAGGTTATTAGTAAATTTAAAAAAATAACACTAAATAATTAAAAAAAACTATTAAATGCATACCTATATTACTACAGAAAATGCTAACATAGATCGATGCAGAATTTTATTCTACAATAATATATGAGGTAAAATATGAGGTATGGTATGGAAAAAAAAATTGAGTTCAACGTCCACGAGATATTCCCTCTCTGCCATCATTCATAGTGCAAAGACACATATGAAATATAAAATGAAATTATATTTTTTACTCAAAACTCAATCTTACATTGATATCAGAATCGGGGGTACTTTTTTTAGGGGTTGTCAATCCCAAAGCCTTTTTTTTCTCGTAATCAACGACCTCCAAAAAGCAAAGACTAGTAAGTTTTGTTGTAATTTAAGAGTGATTGTATAGTCTATGGAGAGCGTCTTATATAAGATTTTCCGGCGCTCCAAAGGTTAATGGCTTTTATGAAGTTTTAATGAAAAATTTAAACATTATTTCTTCATAAATCAACAACAGGAAAAAACAATAGAAATAATCCATTTACTTTTCGTTTTATAAGCTGTATCTTTGTATATCCATTTATCTATCATTTATCTGATTAATTTTGTGTACTCTGTGACGGTTGTTAAACATAATAAAAATCTGTATACTAATAAGACCATTGAATCGCGTGTAGTACGATAACCTTATTTTCTCAATTACTCTGGTAGAATCGACAGATTGCAGGTACAATCTAGGTCAATGCAGACATGTTCACTGTACTCCGCGTGAGTCAAATTTTTATTTGTGAATAATTGACAAATCATGAATGCTTTCCATGACTTGTGCATATCGAATTATATAATGGGATCTTATTAAACTAAAAATCGTTCGCCAAAAGATGTGTCTACATAGTATAAAGAGGTTGAATTTTTATTTTATATAACCCAGTGTTAAAAATACATATACTTCTTACCATCAATCACATGATATTTTTGTTTAAATATTTTTCTCAAAGATTTGTTTAAAGTTTATTCTAAGGTTTTACAGCAAGGATGTAGGCACTATTACATTAAGAGAGCTTCACAGCTTCACTTTACATTAAGAGAGTATATATCACAGTGCTACAGCTTCTTTATAAGAGGTCACAGATCATTAAGATTTACAAACAGTAAGGAGGCGCATAAAATCAGTTCATACATATGTATGTATATGGATGATATTCATTTTTTGATTACCAGTATTTTGATATTTTCTTTTTTTTTTCCTAAAAAATAAAATTACTATATTATTTTTTTAGCAGGGAAATAATATCTCATGGTAATTCTATGATTATTTATATCCAATGTTTATTGACACAATAAAAATTAAAGATAGTTCCTTAATGGCCTAAAACACTTGAGTGACCATGCTTGTTAATGCCAAGGTAGGCATTAAAATTTCACTCTATTTCAAGGTACGGCGATTTCTTCCATGTACATCAATTATATTTTTATTGGAAATGCACGCATACATATAGGATGTTTAAATATATGTTTCTAATGCTTACATTTGCCTGTTTGTTTTTTAACCTTACATTTATTTTTAAATTACATACCTATGAATAAAGGTCAAAAGTACACGTATTAAATGTATACTTATTCTTTAGTAATTCAAAATAGATGAATTAATGTAATTTAAGGGTAAAAATTCGTTTCTTCCGTCATGCCCCAGGAGGGCGGAAGTGATTTCATCCGAAAGAGCTTTTCGAGATGAAATGATTGATGTTACTTTCAAATCGAGAAGACCAACGGTTCGAAAGATATCTTGAAACACAAATTAAAAGTAAATATGGGGGGGGGGGGTAGTTTTTTGAGAAAAGAAAAAGCCTAACTTAACATAACAAAATCTAACTGAGCAAAATAACGAATCATTAGCCATTATGTATAGAGACATCCAAAAAAAAAACATCATCAAAGTTGGCCAAGAAAAAAAAGACGTATTTCTATTCTTAATCGAATTTATATCCTTGTTTACTTGTCAAGACTATCACATCATATGAGAACCATTGTTTATTTTACAAATTGTGACAGTCACTTGTCAAAAGTTTGACATAATCGAAAAGCTTAGACATGACCGCTATTTCCATCTATCTCGTTCATAGTCAGAGTTGATGACGTTTTTTTTGGATGTCTCTATATTTTACAATTGTGACAGCCACTTGTCGAAAGTTTGATAACAACAAAGTTTTGCTTCGAGCTTCGACATAACCTCTATTTTCATCTCTTTCGTTCATAGCCAGATTTGATAACGTTTTATTTTGATGGCTCTGTATAATCTAACATCACGGTCTATAGAATGGGAGGAGTTTTGACGTCACAAGTTACCTTGTAGTGACGTCTCAATAACAAACAAGGTTTTGACGACTTCGACGTATAACTTTTGACAGGACCTTTCATGGTTTGTGACACCGCTTTTTTTATTCAACCTTAAACTGTCTAAAAAATGTGACAGCTGACGTGCGAGATAGAACGTGTACCTTGCTACGTCATAGCTCCGCCCACACAGGTAAAATAAGCCGACTGTTTAGCTTATAGACCATGGACTAACATAACCTACAATAATCTATCATAATACAACCTAACCTAATCTAAACTTAACCTAACCCATGAATTTCCCGATGACGCCTAAGTTACAGTTGAACAACAACAAAAAAAAACATCATCTCAACGAGATTTTTTGAAATCTTATTTAAATGCTGTACGTAAATAACGTGCTCTTGCATGATGGGTACGAGAGTGTCGGTGTTGCGCTTCTCTGCAACCACCATCCTGACATCGCTTCCGAACGCTTCTCGAGGGCCCAGTTCTCCTTAAGATGGCGACCTTGGTTTATTGCCTTTTGTTGAGCTTTGATTCGTCTATTTGGATGACGACGCCACAGTGGTTCGAATCGCTAAATAGGTGATCGAAAACATTTTTTATTATTTAATATTAATATATTGTTATTTTATCACTTGTTTATATTAATAGTCATTTTTAGAAAGATATTTAATAACACAATTTTAACTTTTAACAAAAATAAAAATTAAAAAAAAAAAAAAATTTTATTTAATTTTATTAAATAATTTAATATAAATAATTTTAATTATTAAATCAATAATTAATTATTATTAACAATTTTATTTAATTTTAAAAAATCAAAACTTTCCTATTTTTTTTTTTAATTTAATATTTATAAAATTTTATTTTAAATATTATAAATTTATTTAATATAAAATTATTATAAAATAATTTGTTCTATTTTTCAGTGATATATCTAATTTCTCCTTAACTTCTAAACCTCACTGTCTTTTCTCTTTAAATTTAATTTATTTTAATAAAATTTAAAATTAAAAAAAAATAAAAATTATATTTAATTTGTATTAAGAATAATTTACATATAAAATAATTTTAATTAAGTTAAAATCAATAATAATAGTAACTCACTTGATTCAAGAACCACACCAGTAAAACAGTTCTTAATAAAAGTTCTAATCGTAATCAATGTCCAAATGAAAGCCAAGTCGAAATATATGTAATATGTCTAATCACTCGGTTAACTGTCTAAACCTCACGATCACTGCTTTTCTCTACAAACACTTTCACAACGGTAAAAAAGTTCTTAATAAAAGTTCTAAGTGTAATCAATGTCCGAATGAAAGCCAAGTAAATTTATATGTGTAATATAATATAAAACACTTATTTCACCGTTAGAAAACAAAATTTCGTAAAAATTAATTTAACGTGAATGTGAATTTAATTTAAGATTATTTCACCGTAGAAATGTAAATTAAACTTTTACATATTAATGACGCAATTAAAATATTTATTTGTCGTTTGTTTGCTATTATTTGTTTGCGTTTATTTTATCCGTTCACACGCTTGTTTGTTAAAGAGAAAAATTGTTATTATTTAAAAAAGGGCAAGTGGATGCAGAAAAACTCAAGCTACCTTTTTTTGTTGCACTTCATATTATATATTAAAAGTGATTGCATTGATTCGGAGGGATTCGTTTATTTCGTAGAAATATTTAAATAAACTGTAAGGGTTTTAGGTTATAAATAATTTATTTACACATAATAACTAATTTAAAAAGTACTAATATATACAAAAAAACTTACTTTTATACATTTTATAAAAATTAAAAATATTTGAGTTATAATAATAATATTTTATAGTTTTCATGCTAAATATTGAAAAACCTATAAAAAAATTTAAAAAAGCTTCTGGTTAAAAATATATGGTTCAAATAATTGCTAAATAGTATAAGATTATAGGGTAAAAATTTCAAAGCATTTTGATAAACTCGTAAATTTGACTTTCGATCACATTTTATGCATTTCGTACCACTGTGCGACGCCAAGTCCGTCAAACTTGTGGTCTTATATTTACCATTAAGAGGGATCGTTTACAACCATTTCTCGACAGTGATTACACCTAAAAGGCAAACAACGGATTTAGTAAAAGTTAAGTGCAAAATAAAACAAAATACTAACAAGGCCGCAATAGTGTCAGACAAAAGTTCTGTTCGCTCATTCGCCGAAATCGACAAATCCAACATCTCGTGACGGATATCTTCATCTGAACAGCCACGAGTGAATCCGTTTTAGTCCGTGCTAAATAATAACATTAAAAAAAATTTGTATAGGTTTAGGTTGAGTCGTTCATTTTAAAAAATAACTAACCCTTTTCCAATGGCTTGTGGCAATTCCAAAAAAACTTGCCGTTCGGTGACGACTACGCTATTTTATCGATCGAATTAAAGCATGCTGTTGCGTAAAACCAATACCATCTTCTCTAAACTTGCAGCGAAGTAAAGTTAAATTTAAGCAGAACAACAACATTTTGCAAAGTAAATGAAAGAACCAAAAAAATCGCATTGAAATGCTAGCCAACGACTGACATAATATGTCAAGCATAACATATACATGTTAAATCTAATTACGTTGTGTTATTAGTAGAGCGGGGCATCTCGCCTGCGCGGCTTAAGCGTACCGTCCGTAATTTACTGATCACCTTATTCCAATAGACGTTTTTTTAGCCACTCCCACGTTCCACATATTTAATTATATAGTCACATGTTATAAACCATATATTTATAACTTGTAAATATAAAATTAAGTATGTGGAATGTGCGAAAGGCGACTATTGGAAAAAGTTGATAGGTAAATATTCTATGGTACCTTTGCCGCGTGGACAATATTGACCGCTCCAGTTGTCAGTCTGCTATGATTGCGCAGTTGATTTGAACTGAAAAATATTTCCATATACTTAACATGTGATTTTGAAAGTTCCATAATTTATTAACCCTTTGTGTCCTCGACCTGATAATGGACAAATCGACACAGATCGTAAAGGACTTTCGAACGACACCACTCCCATCTACGTACTTCAGCACCGAAGAAACGCATTTGTGCCATATATAGGGTGTCCCATTATTAAGACGCCACAGCGAAACTACAGATTCTTTGGGTAAAAATATTACGATTTAACAAAATGTATCTTAACCAAAAAAGTTATTGCTAACCAAGATACAGGGTGTCAAAGTTATAATTTTATTTTCAATTTCCGTAAATAACTTCTTAAAACATTTTTTTCACAAAATTTGGTGATAGGGGTTTTTTTTGAGGAAATGAATTTTAACTTGTCAATCAGTTTGGTGCAAACGTAGAGGGCGTTCTCTGCAGCACTCTTAATAGTTCTGACGGAGAACAAGGAGCTGAAGTATAATAACGCCATTTCTTTCTCATACACCCAATAGACTCAAGTGAATCCTTTCGTTTTAGACCCAAATAGTGTCCTCTAATCACTGATATATAAATCACTATGTATCCGTTGTGGCCCCAACTGGGTATAGGTCTTTATACTTGTGTTGAAAAAGAATTATGCCCAGTTTCTTATGGAAAATGAGCCACGATAGAGACAGATCAAAACCTAGCTAGAATTGTAGGGCTGTATGAGAGGATTAAGAAACTACAGGTTTCAATCTTCTAATTCGGGTCCCTTAGGTCTTTGAGCGTTCCAAAGTCTTCTATTGCATATTCGATTTATCTGCGTTCAGGCCACCTTCCCGCGGTGACAGTGGTAACGGATATTGCCAAATATTTCCAAGTAACTTATCTAGGGTTTGTTTGATGCTTTGTGTTGATCTGGCTCCCTGGATGCATTTTGTGCCGTCATGCCAGAAAAATTCGGATACTGTTATCATGACAGTGATGTCTCTGGGGTCCTGCGGGGAAGACCAACGAGAGGAGGATGTCATGACTGTCGTGTGGTATCTGGGGTATGGGAAACACCTATAAGCAGACGTGAGAGCACCTGCAGAATCTGCCGAAGACATGTTCTTGGTGTTAGAAGTTTTGATGAAGAACAAGAAACTGAAGTGTAATAACGCCCTTTCTTTCCTATGTTCCCAATACACAATTTCGGAAACGAAAAACATTTTACTTAAGCAAGTTTGTGTCAATCGTCTCATTTTAAATCAGATTATTATCAACTGCTCATGTCCCATCGTTAATGGGATATTAATTGTAAATCTCACAATAATGATTTATATGAGTTGTTGCAGTGAACACTTTAAATGCAAATATCTCTAAAACGGTCATTCGGACCGACATTTATATTGTATACCTTTTCTGTAAATAAATGATGTAAAAATCGATATTTTCAATAAAAACATATATATATTTTAAACGACAAAAAACGTACACTATTTTTTATGTATTCAGAATTCCGCAGAGAGCTCCCTCTACAATTTATATCAAACTGATTGACAAATTAAAGTTCCCCTCCCCAAGGAAACATCAATCACTAAATCTGAAAAAAAAATTCACTTTTTATTTTTTTTAAATCTAGGTAAAGTAAACTTAATTTAATTTAAGTAAAGTTTAATTTTATTTAATTAAAATTTTAATTTCAATTAAAGAAAGAAGTTATTTATTTAGAAGGTAAATTTGGTTAAATCGTAATATTTTTACCCAAATAGTCTGTAGTTTCGTTGGTTCCCTAATAATGGGACATCCTGTATGCTACTATTTCTTGGCATAAGTTTAAGGACGTGCCTCTGCTGCTGAGAGCGGCATCCAATTATTAGCTCTACGGGTGCCGCTATCGCTAACGCTAAAGATTGCCGATCTCGGCAGCCGTAAAGAACTTGCCTCGGCTGCCGAAAGCGGCATTCAATTACAAGATACCTCTACCGCTATCGGCAGCTGACATGGTCGCCAGAAGTTCAAAACTAACCTAAAAAATTCGGTATTGTATGTACCAGACATCCATTTCACTAGTGGTTACCTATTCAGTTTTATGTTTGTGTGGTATTCCAATATAATGAAAGTTGGTGATAAGTTTACCTCATTTGAGGAGTTTCAAGTGAAGTTAGAACAATATAAAAAGGAAATAAATAATGAATATTTGTTTCGCAATGCTAAAACGATTGAAAATCAACGATCTCATTGGTCGAAAACGGTTGAAAATGTCAATCATAACTTAAATATTACTATATGACAGTGTGTTGTATTAAAGGAGGTAGAGTTTTCCAGTCAAAGAATGAAAAATCTAAAAGAATAAGTACATGTATGCAAAATTTCGAAGCTGGATTTGTTTTAAAATTAAGTTCGTGTAAGCAATTTCTTTGTATCACTCAAATGAACGAAGATCATAACCATTCTAGTAGTAAAGCGTTCTTTACTTTTCTTGCTCAACAGCGTTTAAGAGTACCTGATTTTGTAAAATACAGTGCACGGGAATATTTAAACGCTGGTGCTAACAAAAAGTTGTTCTTGACAAGGAAAGAAAAGAAACAGGCTGTAAAATTACCCTAAAAGATCTGGCCAACATCGGTAGGAAATCAGAGAACAACAAAACTTACCAGGAATGTGTTCGTGTCCTAGAAGATATTTATAAATGTCAAGTAGCGACTTTTGTGGACGAAAATGATAACTTTAAAGGTCTCTACTTTCAAGATGAACGAATGAGAAGATATATTGATGCCTTTCCAGAGATGGTTTTTATTGACGGGACTTGCTGCTTAGTAAACCTAAAAACTGCAACGTACATAATAATGATCGAGGACAGTAACGGCTTAAGCGAGATAATAGCTGTATGCTTATTAGCCAAAGAAAATGAAAAGTGCATAGATTCATTTATAGAAACTTTTAAAACAATCAATCCTAAATGGACAAATATAGAAGTAGTTATGTCAGATAAAGACAAAACCGAAAGAAAAATATTTAAAAAGGAACTTTTCCAATGCATCTCTTATGCTTTGTCTTTTTCATGTATTGCAAATATTTAATAGGAAAGTTTCTGTTAAAAAGTTAAGGATAACAAGCCAAGAAGATCAAATAAGTAAAGAATATTTACATAAACTGGCTTATTCGACCTCTGAAACCGAGTACAATGATACGAGAGTATGCGTACTAATGTCCCTGAACCAGTAAAAAAAATGTATGACTTGAATTGGGCGCCGATCAAGGATCAGTGGGTTCAATATTTGACGCTTAAGAATTTATGTTTCTTCAATAAAACCAATAACCGTTTAGAATCTATGAATGCTAAGCTAAAGAATGTCACTAATCGATATATAAGTCCTTTAGAAGATATCATAAAGCATTTATTCATTTTGATAAATACTTTTCGAGTTGATAAAGATGTGAAAAATGTACAAATGCTCAGTAGGCAACCAGCGAAAGCTTACGAGCTTAATTCATCTGAGAGTTAATATAGTCACCATTTAACAACATTGGCTTTCACAAAAGTTGAGCGACAACTGACATTAGCTAAATCTTATGAGTATTTTCAAAGCATAGGAAATGAGAATTTCTTTAGCAGTTACATCCGTTACATCAGAAGGCTTACTCCAGGTATCACCGTCAAGTTCTGACTGTTTGTTTAGAAAATATCTACGTATGTATTCCCTGTAGACATATTTTTAAATGTCGCTCTCTACTTTCAATGCCATTATTTGATACCAACTTGTGTTTAGCTAGGTGGACTCATCTGTATTGCGAGACACAGCTTAATGAATCTCAGAGTGTTGATTCAAATGACTCAAATCCTCAACAAGTGGACGTGGAAAACAGTACCAACCACATTATTACAAAACATTTTGAAACTCCAAAGAGAAAAATATTAAACAATCATACAAAGTTCAAAATTATGGATGATGAAGCTAGAAAACTGGCCCAACTCTCCAGTGAGGTATTAACTCATATATTTTATAATAGACTTGACATCGTGAAGAAGATCGTAAGCATTTGGAGTGACGGAGAAGGCGAAAAATTGATTAATATTTTTGAAAATCTTGACACAATAGGAGGCAAGATTATTGATTTCGCTTCTGGGGAAATTGAAAATAGTGGTGAACCGAATAACACTCCTGATACAAATAACGACACTGATACCAACAATGACGATTTGAATAACAATATTAGCTCCATACTTCATTTGCACGAAAACAGTGAGTATTATTTATCGAAATGTTAAGTCAGAATGAACATAATCCAAATTTTAGGCAATATTCTTCCAAATCCCATACATATCGAGCCGATGGAATTTGATTATAATAATTCCAATGAAAATCAATTGATCCTGGAGCTAACAGTAAATAATGAAGAGGATGCCAATATGGCCAATAACAATAAAACCAAAAATAATGGTATGGAGACTTCAATATATGACAACAGTAAGTTTTAATTATTCTAAAAATGTTAACTCTCAGTGAGCTTATACTGTATATCATTGTATACAGGGTATCCCTGATTTGAAGAGCCAAACATTGGCAATAGTACCTATATTCAGATTTTATTTGTGCTTTTAAATAAATCCTGGAGTGGGTACTGGAACCTTCGGCGTAGAAACAAAAAACTGGACGTTTTCCACGAAACACCGAACTACTACATTTTCTCGACTCGCTTTCTTCAACCAAGTTGTCATCTTAGGAGAAGATTAAAACTAAATTCTAGCCTACACACTTGCACTATTTATGTCTAAATTTGTTGCCACGGTTCACTGAACCGTAACTGTCTTTGTTTATCAGAGCAAACAGTGGACTGGTGTATGACCATTGTCCTTATTCATACTATTGTTACACTTAATGATTTCTAAACTTTCAAAACATCCAACTGTCTACTGTTTGTTACATTTCTAATTAATTTTAAATTATTTATATCTATCCTATGGTTGTTGTGAAAGCATGTTGGGCAACACAGATTTTTCAGTTCTCCATATTTAACATTTTTTAAATCTAAATAATCTTTTTTTCCAATATACTTTTAAAATTTTAAACTTATTATTCTGACTTTTATTTTTTCTTTGGGTTACAAAATTTATTTATTTTTAAATATAAACAAAAAAAATTTTATCTTCTAATTATTAATAACAAAAACTCTAACTAATTAATTCTCTTAAAACTAAATTATTCTCTTTAATTTATAAATTTTTGAAATTTAAAACATTAATTAAAAAATAAAAGAAAATAAAGCCACGTTTCTTGAAACAAAGACATTAACTGCAAAAATAAAATTATAAATTTTCTTCTCTAAATTGAAAAACTTTGTGGAAAACATTTCTCAATACCCACAAAAATTCGAACTAATCTCTCTTAATACTAATATAATATCAAATTTTTAAACATCATAAATATTTTTCAATTAATTAATTTATTTAAAAAATTTAAAATTAAAATCAAAATACAATTAATATTCTTATAAAAAATTTTAAAAATTTTATAAAAAAATAAATTTAAAATTAAAAAATAAAATTAAAATTATTAAAAAATTAAATATTAAAAATAAATATAAAAAAAAAAATAAAAATAAAAAAATATAAAAAAAAATATAAAAAAAATAAAAAAATTATATTTAAATTTTAAAAAATTAAAATAATTTTTAAAAAAAATAAAAAAAAATAAAAAAATAAAAAAAAATTATAAAAAAATTAAAATATAAATTAAAATAATATAAAATTAAAAAAAAATAAATAAAAATATAATAATAAAAATTTTAATATAAAATAAATAAAAAAAAATATAAAATAAAATTAAAAAAAAAAAAAAATAATTTTTAAAATAAAAATAAAATATTAAATAACGATAAACAAACCATAAACAACATTTGATCTTGTGTTAACTCCGTATCCCGAATTTTGTTGCAGTTTTTGTAATTTTAAAAGGGAGTTATTAAATGCCACTTTTTGTCACTTTAAAATTGGGACACTTTGTATAAAGTTTACATTACGTTTTAGGTAGTATTTTTCAAAATCTTGCTTATACGGCGCCAATGCAATTTGATGATTCGTGTGAAAATCAAGTGATCCTGGAACCGAATACGAATGGTAATTTTTACACTCTAAAGTGACGGTGAGAGATGAGAAACTAAGTGGTATTAAATGCCTCGTATATTGAAGGTACGTGGTAGGCCGAAAGGTGGGCAATACTGTCGTAGGTCTAAGAAGGAAATATACCAAAAAGACTACATTATGTCGAAAGAAAAACGGCTAGTCGGCTATGACTGATTTGTAATAATTTAATCATTAAGTATAAGTTTCTATTTTCGTTTAATAGTGAATAGCCAAAGATTACGTTTGAAGTTTATGTGCAGAATATAAATTCAAAATAAAAACAGTTTAACAGTAATGATGAGCATTTAATCTATTTTACAAAGGACAAAATTCCAGAGTAGAATATAGGCATTTATTTCGGCTACCTCTAGCGTTAGCCTATGGGATACCGCTCTCGGCAGCCGAAATGGATGCCGCTCATGGCAGCTGAGGCACATCCTAAGTTTAATGATGTACCTATATGGTATGTAAATGTGGCACATTTGGTAAACCGCAATACGGTCACAATCACATTACTTTACAGACACTTCGTAGAGCAAATTTCATAAAGCCATTAATAAATTGTTATACTAACCTCTTAAAATATAATGGGTGTGTATACTTGCTATCGCTTGCGATGAGTAATGTACCTAGTTAAAATATGGCATATTCAGAAAATTGCAGAACAAGCACAATCATGTCACTTTACAGACACTTTGTATTTTTATTCAGATTAGACCAAAGTTTTCCAGCAAAGAATATCTGTTGTAAAATCGTAAATAATGACTAGGTGAAAAAAACTGTTATCAATTGTTTATGTTATGGTTTCCCATACTAATAAAATTAAGAATTAATGTTACTGCTTGTTAATTATAGCGAGTCTTAGTATAAAAATCTCACTCAATATGGCTGAGTAAAAAAAATAAATACATATACCATTATTTAATTTTGGAAAACAAGTCAGGACTGTCGAATGACTTTTACTACGAAAAAGCTTAATTTCTTTTTATCGAATTCTTATACATATAATGTGCTATTCAAAAAAAAATTAACGACAAAACCGTGATAGTAAAAACAAAAACATAGAAAACTAGTAACAAAAGAAATTATGATTTGAAAAAAGAGTAAGCTAAATAAGATGATCACCACCCATAATTTGTGCATTATTACAATAATTCAGTTTATTGAAGACAATCGAATCAAGAGTTTATTGTTTACTAGTATTTATAATTTACATGTTTTATTAATCTTTATGTATTTTAGAGTTTATAATTAATTTCCTCGAAGTTATTGATAATTATTATTCAATTATATTATTAATAGTAATATAATAATAATAATACTCCCCCTATAATTACTCCGAATTTAGGTCCTCTCAGGGACCTGTGAGGAGTGGCTATTATTATTATTTGCCATGGCGCACTGGGAGCGACTTAAGATTATTTCGGTAACGCATTTGCTTTACAGTTCTGAGGAAACCAAGAGAACCCTCAGAACATTACCAAATCTAGGGCATTCGGTTGTATTGCATCTATCATCCACCTATACATAGTTATTACTTCATATCAAGTCCTACGGAAAACAACAATTAAAAATCCTACCCGGACTTAACAACCAAGAGGTATCCGACTGAAAACCTTTACCACTCTACCATTATTAATTATCTTCATTTATCCATATTTCAAAATATTTATTATCCATATTCAAAATATTTTTTTATAATACAAAAAATAAAAAAATCTAAAATTATAATACTAAAAGAGTGTTGTGTAGAAATTTAAGTTTTTTATTTTTTTTATATTTTAAAAAATTTTTATTAATTTATAAATTTTTTCCGGGCGTGACTTAATAAATAATTATAATAAAAATATATTTAAAAAAAAATTAAGGGTATCTATACTTTCCACATTTAAAAGATAATAAATAATAAAAAAAAAATTTTAATTATAATAATTATAAATATTTTTTAAATATAATTTTTATTTTTTTTTTTTTTTTTTAGATATTTTGAACACCCTGAAAATATATAATTTTTATTTATTAATTTTAATAAAAATTTTATTAATAGAAAATTTTATTTTTATTTTTTAAAATATTTTTGGGTCGGTAAATAAATAATTTATATTGGTGTTATAAACTGTAAGATTTTTAATAATATTGTGATATTAAGGTCGTTTCAAATAATCAGGAGGCCGAAACACAAAAAAGTTGAAATCTTTGACAGATGTATATTGACATAAAAAAAAATCTTCCAAAAGAATAAAAATTTGAGTTAGGTACCTCTTTGAGTAGTGATATATCGATAGGAGCTCACTGTACGAGTAAAAATTAAATCGTATGTATTCTGAAATTAGTAGTTAGTCAAAAAAGGAAAGAAATTAAAGCCTAATTGTATGGAATAAGAAATATGTAATTGTGACACATATCAGCCACATCCCACTCAACGGACTGGTCAGTGGTGGGGCGATATGCATTTGTTAGTGATTTTGTACTCTCCCTATTTCAATGACAACCCAGTCTTGGCTCCGCGAAAGCCACAGGACTGGACTGCGGGCAGTTCGCTCTTATACATATATCAGTGTGTAACGTCAGGGTAACGTCTGTGTCACTCTCAACCAACGAACCTCTCTCTTATCATTTGGAGAATATAATATAGTTAATATATGGTATATGAAGAACTAGTTTCATTTTTACCTCCCCTGTATGCCATAGAATATTGCCGCATACTTACCGGATACCCGTGGGTAATTTATAAAAAAAAAAGTGTTGCTAAGTATACTACCCGTTTATAACGAATATATTTCTGTAACAAGTTTCTTATATCCAAAACAACTCTATCCACCAAAGGCGATCTTCTGTATATAAATTAATTAGGTGGAATCTGTAATTCTAGTTGCCGCATACAAAATACTGAGGTACGTACGTCTCTGATATTTATGTTTATTTCCTGTTATCGTGGAATATTACAATAAACCTGATTTCAATAGAGACACACCCACCAAACCAAATTTATTAGGAAACACTGAAGTTGTTGAACTTCAAGTCACTCATATAATAGATGATTTTATTAAAGAAGTAATTTAATTAGAAACATTTCCAAATATTAAGGTCACCATTGAATGGTTCTACGTAGCAGATACAACGATGACCTTTTAATTTCTCTTTCCATTCAAAAATATTATATTCGTTTTAAATTATCTAGAAATGCTTACAGGGAACTATCTAATTAGTTTTTTTTTACTTTACTAAGCAACTTGAAGTGTTTGAAGTTTTGATTGTTAATATTTTTTACCAAATTATAATTGCGTAACAGAAAATAGCTGAAATCTAAACTGTTTGAATAAATCAACTTTACTTGGATAATGTTCAAACAATAATGTTCTTTAAAATATTTCACGACATCAAATTTGAATTCTATATTTGAAACCGTTTGATTAAAACAGTTTTCCAAGACAACACAGCTTGTTTTTTATCGGACCATAATAATAATGTTTGAATGAATAATCATCTTCAGATAACGTAGGTTTATTATGACATCAAGATTATGACATCAAGTTTATAGCATTTTTCAGACAGTTCTTGTAGTATTTTACCGGAAATAAGGTCACATCCTGGTGCCTTTTTGATGTTTATTTTTTTCACTATAACTTTCCTCTCCGATGTACATATAACATTGATGGAAAGGTTTAGATACATTTTCTAGTCTATATTGTTTTAATTTTTTTTTTTTTTTAGATGTTTAGGGAATACATCATCTTTTTTTATCGTTTCTGGTCCAAGTACTGTATGTGCTCATTTCTGATTGGAGAATTTTGTTGTTTTGTTGTTTTTTTTTTTAGATTTTTTCTATAGGTTTTAGTCTTTTTAGATTTCTTGTAGCTCTCCAGAGTGAATACTCCATGGCTTCTATTGGCGTAAGATTTTCTAAATCCTGAATGCCTTGATCCTCTTCTTCTTGAATCAGGTCTTTTAGTTCTTTAGTGGCTTCATTTAGTCTTCTTTTGTCTTCTCGATAACTGCCATTGTTTCAGGGGTGTCTCTTTTCTGCAATTTTGCTTTTAATAACTGGTGATATTTCACTCTTCCCAAGGTTTGTTACGTGGTGTAGCAAACCACGCAGCCTCTTGTATACACTTTATTAAATATTCTACCGCTGTTTCAATGTCCAATTCAGTTATTAGTGGTTGATCTAACGATATTAGGTCTTGGTCCTTTCCCTAAATGTATCACAATCTGTTTTATTATTATGCAGGGGGTTTATTTTTTTTTTTGTGTTGTTTTTTTTTTATTTTATTTTTTTTTTTGCGTCTCAGAGAATGTCATGATGTCTACATTTTGGCTATATAAGAATGTTTTAAGTTTTTAAGTGACATAAAATTCTTATATTAGCTTACGATATACCAGGGTATCATATACAGGGTGTCATTATTAAGGAACCACAGCGAAACTGCAGTTTCTTTGGGTAAAAATATTACGATTTAACCCAACTTACCTTAGTCCAAAAGTTACTGGTAACCAAGATACAGGTTGTCAAAGTTATAATTTTATTTTTGAATTCCGTAAATAATTTACCTGTATTATACTATTGCATATTTGAAATATTCATAATTTTTTGAGTTGATAATGAAAAATATACATTTGTATAAGGTAAGTGAGATTTTAAGCATTCAAATTATTTTATCATATTCAATTTTTGTGATATGATCGTTTTTAATTTCACTCTAATAATCTAGTGACCCTCAAAATCTTATATTTTTATCAATTTATAATAGAAACATACAATATGGCAGATAAGGCAATAATCATTTGATCATAGCCACCTTGTAATAAGTTATCGTTCGATAGAATTTTTTCTAATATCACTAAAAAGTATTTTTTAGTTTTAATTTAGTGTTTATAAACTCACTCATTTGGTAAAGATAATTTGTTAATAGTTTTGTTAAAGTGTTAATAGATAATATGTAATAGTTTTTAGAGAGTCGAATTAGAAAATCTTAAGTTGGTAGCACTTCCGGTGAAACTGGAAGATATTTAAACGACATTTATATGTCATTACTTTTGACATATGACATTTATTTTGTATGAATAATAGTTATATGCTGAATTTGATTAGTTTGTCTTAATAAAGAAAAAATGGGTACGATATGATGTCATCCTGTATATTTTTAATTAAAAACGTTTTATATTATTTTAGATTGTATTAATATTATGACTTAGTAGTAGTCTAAACAAATGTTCTAAACAAATGTTAGAATAAAAAAATCTTCATTTGAATGATATACAAAATTGGAGCATAGTAGAGTGTTATATTGTATCTAATACTTCACTGGTAAAAGCTTTAGTTATTGTATCGTTGTTGGTCACTAAAATGAATGCTGAAAGTAGCATGCATTAAACCAAAATTAGCAACCTAAAGTACTAACCATATAAAGGAGGATGACCATTATGGGGTATTTTTCACCGTGATCGTAAAATTAAACTTAACACAGGGAAAGCACTTGACTGTGCTTGTGAAAATTTAGAATGTCGTGTTCATAACCCCGTAATTATTATTAGCTAAATATTATTATAAGTTTAGTCTGCAGTCTATGAAAGTCCAGTCTTTTAGAGGTTTTGTAACGTTTTTGTTATTTTGGTCTAGTTTTACTAATAATCGTAAAAAGCGTTCGACGCACCACTTTGCTTTTCGCGTTATGTACTGGGTTAGTTTTTATAATTTTATCAGTGAAATTAGAAAATAATTTTTCAGACAAAAGTTATAGAGTTTTGCATACATTTTTATAACACGATATCAGAAAAAACAATTGAACATTAGAAATAATAAAACTGAATAAAGATAGTGTTTTTTTTAACGGAACACCCTCTATATTATTGCGTATTCTAATTCCTTGAATTTTTCCCAAAAATATATAACATGTTTATGTTAGCTTCAGCAGGTCGCGAAATATTTTTTTGCGACATGAAATTTATCTGCATCTGCTATAGGATATACATACATAATATGTTAAGGCAGAGAAGAGATATGTACATATATACAAGTATATGGTGAGCCAAAAGTCCCGGTACGGCAGAATAACTCGGCGGGAGGGCATTTTAGGGGAAAATGTTAGATACAAAAGTTTTATGATTTTTTCCTGGCTATTTAACGGTGATTTTGGATTTGGCCTTGATCATAACTTTAAAGGTTATTTAAAGATCAAGCCATTTTTCTAAATGGGACTCCATACTTTTGAAGCCGGAAATAGAGACAGCGGAAAAGTTTACGTTCATACATGTCCTTGAGTGACCCCTATTTTTTTGACCTATAGAACTTGGCGACAATTCAAAGTTATTGCAGTGAACTTCTGTAGCGGATTTTCGCAAATTGACCTTATGGGGATCCCCAAGGTCAAAGGGAAGGCCATGTCTGAACGTAAAATTTTCCGCTATACGTCCGGCGTCAAAAGTATGGAGTCTTATTTAAAAAAAATTGGCTTGATGGAGGAGGCAAAATGGGAACAGCGCTTAGCAGACAATGATATCCCAACCTGGAATCCTAAAGAAAAACTCCCTGCAGGTTCGGGCCTGGACTGGGATACCTGGAAAACCCTCAGCCGACTACGCTGCCAAATGGGAAGATGCAAGACCAACCTTCTGAAGTGGGGATATGTGGAAGAGGAAGCATGTGAATGCTGAGAATCCCAGACAATGGAGCACCTCTTGGCGTGCCAATCCGTACAAGATCCATGTACCCTCTGGGACCTATGGACGTGTAATGAAAATGCCGTGATATGCGCTAGACATTGGAGTGATATATGAACATTTATTTGATAATTAATTATAAATGATGTAGTTCAGACACGATTAAATAAATAAATCGGAAATTTTGTTTTGCCCACAATGATCTATACAGCCTTAAATTACAGTCTTTAGCTTTAAAATGACCACCAATTAAAGTTATTATATTTTTTTCAAGTGCTTTATATTTTGTTAAATACTTAAAAAATTATTAAATTCAGAGCAACACAAATTGTACAGTCGTATTTCTGAAATTCTGGCGATGAATTTGAAAAAAAAACGGAATTATAAGCGTTTGAAAATTGCTCTGGTAAAAATCACCCAGTGTAACCCCAAGGTTATATGGCATAGGTGTAACTCCGGAGGACGGTTAAATCTAAGAAGGGAATAAGACATTTTATTTTATAAAACTTTCACTCCAAAACAAATACCTACTACTTTTTTGTAATAGATGTGAATTGAGACCATGCAATAAAGCTGGTATGCCGGATATTTCCGGCAGTTTTTTGGACCCGGCATACCAAGATATTTTTAAAGATCACATCGAAACGAAGAAACTAGAAAAAAGTTTGCATGTGATAATGGAGAAATTTTATCCCCTTTCATACACTTCATATAGGTATGCCAGACCCGTCCAGCCAAATAAAGTGATATATGTAATTTTTTTCTGAAAGAGTACAAAATATTCTATCGAATACACTACAAATAACCAATATCCGCGATGACAGTAAAACATTATTGTATTTCCTATAATAATATTTTTTTTTTAATTTTTTCGGTTTTTTTAAATCTACGCATACCAGGCTTATTTTGTTTGTATAATTTTTAACTATAAATTCACATAAAATTATTTGTACCGGCTCCAGGAATATAATTATTACCGAATTCTGTGTAGTGATAGCCGATACAATGTGGAATACAATATTATTAGACTATAGTTACAGGCATAGTCCTTCTATTTTTAATTGAAAATGATAAATACGCCTGAGGAACAATATATCTTTTATAAATTCGAAAATTGTGAAATAATTTTTTTCATTCGAATCAATATAGGAGATTAAATTTAGCCTGCATACAAAACTCTTAATATTTTGTAATATAATTTTGCTGTAAATAATACTCATTTAGCCAGACAATCTCAAATAATTGTCTGTTTTAATAAACCTAGCTGAAATACACGTCACTGGCGTCTTAAACAAGTCAGAATTCCAAATGTCGTAAATCATTTTAACGACGTCGTAAAATTTTATGGCACAGTGGACCGAAGAAGTATTAGCAATGTATTAAATGCAAAGTAGTCTAATAGTCTCGTTGATCGGTGTTACCGGCAGTGGTTTACTCTGTGCCGCCAGCCGCCGTTGCCGGCTCTTCAAAATTTTCTTAAGTATAGTAATATACATAAAGTTGTTTGAATTTATAATTAATTTTTCCAGCAATTTTAAACGCTTTATTTTAATGCTAACTAATAAATTTATATCTATGTATGTTTTTTTAAATATTTCCAAACTAGCTTTCTAAGAACGTCACGAACTAACAGTTTACTGAAGTATGAAGTATACTTTAGTGAGCTTAGCAATTTTAGAAAATATATCTGACAAACTTGCTTTTTTTCTACCTATTTTCAATTTAGAATGGAAATAGAATACTTGTACATGTAACTTGTAATTTATTAGTCTTTCGCCGTTATTGTGTATCAGGGAAAAGTTTGAGGTTCTTCTTGTAAGGCAAGCTAAACATATAAAGTTCATTTCATCATTGGTAGCTGTTTTGGGACGCCCCATTTTTTGGAAGTTTTTTTACGACACCTGTATGCTCAAAATTGTGAAAAGTTGATTAAGAGGGGGATTTCGTATAGGGAATGTTTCGTTAAAAAATTCGTTCCTTCTTGGAGGATCTGCGCCTATCCCCTTATCTTATTATAATAAGTAGAGTTCGGAAATTTCGGCTTACCGCATATAAAACTGCATTTACCTATTCAGAGTTCCCGAATGTGATCGGTATACTACCGCGCAGACGTGAGTCTCGGGACATCGGGAAGGATCGGTCAGTGGCGTGGGTGTGCAGGGGTAAGAAATATACGCGTATATAATTTATAAGGCGCTTAAAAATACGGTTTATACTTTCATTAACATATAGTTTTATAGTGTCGAGCCCTGCGTGGTAGCACAAATTTCCGAACTTGAATCATAAGCAGTTATAATAATAATAATAATAATAATAATAATAATAATAATAATAATAATAATAATAATAATAATAATAATCAGTGCCTTAATCAAGAGGCTTCCTTAAGAAGAAGACTGCTAACGAACAGGGACCCGCTAATAACAGCAGTAGCAAGAGAGGACGCTGGTTACACGCCTTTGAGCCTCGGATGTGAACTTATCCCGGTCGACGTACCAACAGAAGAGGAGCTCCGGACACAGTGGATGGAACATGCTTTGCAGGGCCGTTTTCCAAAAATGCTACAGCCAGACCACATCGACAAAGAAAATTCATTAAAATGGCTTACCGACGGATATCTGTACCCCGAGACCGAAGGCTTCTTGACCGCCATTCAGGACAGGGTTATAAAAACAAGAAATTACCAGAAGAATATCCTGAGAGAGGACGTCGAAGACCAATGTAGAAAATGTGAATCTGCAGGCGAAACTATAGAACACATAATAGGAGCGTGTCCCGCGCTATCAGAGTCAGCATATCTCAGCAGGCACAACCAACTTGCGAAGATGGTTCACCAACAACTGGTGCTCAAGTATGGCCTGTTAGCGACTGCTCCGCCATACTACAAATATGTCCCGGAAGCTGTGCTGGAATCGGAAGTTGCCGTGATGTACTGGGATAGGCTAATCATCACCGATCGAACAGTGGACTTCAACCGACCAGATATTGTGCTGATCAACAAGGAACAGCGAAGAGGGGATCATCATAGACATCGCTGTGCCACTTACCCACAACATTCAGAAGACTGAACGGGAGAAGATCGCGAAGTACGAAAATTTGTCAATCGAGCTGAAGCGTCTATGGAGGCTGGAGAAAGTGGAGACGTACGCCCTAGTAATATCGGCAAAGGGGTAATGACGACGAGATTCGCCAAGAACATCGCGGCATTAGGACTATCTTTTAATGTCATTAGAAATGGCCAGAAGGCAATATTGTTACAAACTTGCCACATTGTAAGAAAGGTTTTGGGATAGGATGAATTTCCTCCCCTCGCCTGAGCCTAATTTCTGCTGGAGGCGGGGATGAGATATCAAGCCATCACTGTCTGCAGCAGGAATGGGTGAATGTTTCCCAGCGTTTACGCTGAGAAGTGTGACTATAAAGTCGGCGAAATAATAATAATAATAATAATAATAACACGTCTTTATTGAGTGAATGCATATTCATACATTTTTTGTAATTCTCAGAGAGCGAAGTTTATCCTCCTGGCTACTCCAACACTTAACCCTAAATAGTGATAATTAGGTATACAAACAATTAATAATACAAAGTGAGAGTTTAAATATCTATACATATACACATATAACACCATGAAAAACTATTATGAACAAGAAAAAGGAAGAAACTTAATAATAGTAGTGAAATAGTACCTAACTAAAATTAGAGTATACATACATGTACGTGTATAAAAGAAATAATAATAGAAGTAAGTAAGAAATAAAAAAAAATAAAAAAAATAGATCATAAATGACTGGCAAGATAATATTTTGTTATGTTTTACTATGTGGACCACTGTTCCTGAAGTAAATGTTGTTTTAATTTATTTCTAAAGAAGCTGTGATCAAGTAGGTTGTAACATTTTATAGCATTATATAAAACATATTTTTCAAACATTGCGGTGTTGTGGCGTGGCATAGTTAAAGATCTAATATCCCTTATATTAATATTGTGCAATTCATTTCGATAGACAAATTTATTTCGTAAGTAAAATGGGGTGAACGAAGTAAGCAAACGATGGACAAAAGTTATTAAGTGAAGTTTATATACATTATTTATTTTCAACCAATTTAATTGCTGTAATTTGGTGCTGATGTGATCAAATTTTCTTAACCCGTAAATAAGGCGACAACATGTATTTTGTATTTTTTGCAGTTTGTTTCTAGTAACTAAATCTAAACAAGGGTAGTATATTATGATGCAATAGTTAATTAATGATAATACGACACTTTCACACACCCTTTTTCCTAATTTTATAATTTATTATATATTTATTAGCGTAAAGTAACCTTAATTTTACGTATGTGTTTTTAACTACCGTATTAATATGACTTTTTTTCAGGTTGATATCAAATATTAAGCCTAGATTTTTTACATTATTGGAAAATAATATCTCGTTATTATTGTGATAAATGTGCATATTATCTTTCAAGGTGTCGCACATAGCCGGTTTACAGAATAACATAGCATTACTTTTTGCAGTGTTTATAGTTAACGCATGATTTTCACAATATGTAGTTAATATTATAAGGTCCTCATTTATAAGTTGCATGGCTTGTTGATGGTTAGATGGTACAAGTTTATATAGCAGTTGCATATCATCAGCGTATGCATGTATGTCCATTGACTTTATATTGACATTTATATCCGCTTTTTATATTTATACGTTCTTGTTCCGTTAGCTGAACCATAGTGGCTTTTAAAAATCATGTCCTTGATAATAAAACATTAACTTGAACTAAAGTGGAGGGAAATATGACAAAATATCATAATAAGTAAGTAAGTGTAATGACAACTAAAACGCGTACGAGGCATGCAGCAATTAAATGATTACTTAGTTATTTTGAAATAATTAAGTGCATTGTGTGATTTTTACATTTAGTTGTCAATATTTCCTAAACAGTTGAATTCAAACATATGCTATACAATTTTTTTTTCTAAAGGAGTTAAGGATTCAAAACAAGCAATGATATACAGGGTATTCCATTAAAAAAAATGACAGCTGATACCACCATATGACTACTGATTACGTCACTGACAGACTGAAGGCACAGTACAACAATAGATTAAGACAGTCGGGAACAACTCTGTATGTGTTTGTGGAGTGACAATAAAATAATTTCAGTTGTACAATGTTGTGGAAGAAAATATATAGAAACAAACTATGAAACTATGAAACAGAGTGATTCAGTAACGATTGGATATCCAGAGCCTTTTGTTACTAGAGGTGAAATTATGACGAATATGCCTTATGCCAATGTTTTATGCCAAAGCTTTTACCTTAATTTAGTACCGTTGTTAAAGTATTACCATTATACATGCTTCGCAGTTCATACAATTTTATTTATTTACGCACGAGTGCGTAAAATTATTTTGACCCACTATTGTATAAAGTAAAACACGGTGTAAATAACAACCGAATTTTTTATGTATAAAAAACATATTTCTAACAATAAAAACGTATAGAAAAGCGTCAGAGAAGCGTCTTATAGAGGGGAAAATAAGAGAATAGTAACTAAATATATGAAGAGAATAGTTTACACAGGTGTGAGTGCAAAGTTCGGCGGATGTGTTTCCATCGGTTTCTTTTCCAGAGATACTGTACAACTTTTGTCTATGATGTTAAGTAACGGTGAAAATCGAAAAACACAGACTCTCAAGTAAATAAATATAATAAATTGCCGGATTTTCGATTGGAATCCCCTTGTTACGACAGTTACGAAAACATTGTATCCCAGAGGATTTGTTAAATTTAATTTCCTTTCTCTGCTAATCCGAAAGAAATTGATTTATTTTCTTTCAATTTCCAGACATTAAAAACAATGAATGTGTTTGATTTTAATTTTATTTTCTAAATATGACAAATTTTAATACATTTATTATAATAATATATTATATATTATTAAATAAGTAATATCTATAACGAAATAATTATTAAATTAATTTTATATATGCATACTTACTGTGCTACGATGAGTTAAAAAATGGGTGTGTGACAAGAAAATTTATAATTGAAATAAATCCTAAATATAGCGATTTAGAATTCAATCCTTCTCCTTGAATACGAAATAATTTCCTTTGTAATTATTTTCAAACAATAAAACATATCTCAAAAAAAAATATAATCGCCTGTTTCAGAAACGTACTAACCGTTTTATTATTAAATATTTAACTTCAATCATATTATGTAAACAATACATTATGATTAATGCACTTTTCCATGCCATATAGTGTCGAAATGTTGTTTGTAAAATCACTATGTAATTACTAAAATTAATGTTTAAAAAGTTTATTTTGACCTATTTTGAATAGTTGCCCCACTCCAACCCCCTCAACACCACCTTTTATTAAAAACCATTACACTGGAGACTGTGTTATATTGTATATGTGTATCAAATTTGAAGTGGATACCTATCATTTGCAAATTACTGTAGACAAAGAAAAAGTGTATAAATCTAATTTATCTCCCACGCCCCAACCGATTTAACCTAAAATTGAATCAGACCTAGATCTCGTAATGATACATAATTGTTTCAATTTTCATATTGATAACTTTAAGCGTTATGGAGATATATAGTGAACACAAAAAAGGTTAACAGATCGACAGACAGACAGAAAACCGACAGACATTGTTTTCTTAAACTTAAAATCTCGATTTTTCAGAGCATTTAATAATTAAAAACATAAATAAAAAATAAAAATACTTTCATCGATACTATACTTCAACTCCACTACGTAGTTGTACCTTGTAGTTTTGTAATTTTTAATCCACTTAATTGTAATTTTGTTTCATATTGTATTCTATAATAAACATGTTAACCAGCTGTCAATATTTCTTAATTATGCAGAGGCTTAACTAGGGGGGCGCGATGGGGGCACATGCCCCCATCGCCTTCTCTCAGTTCCATAAATCACCTAATTACTATATATTACCTAAATACTAAAATATTTGTTGTTATTGAAATTCATTTTATAGGTAATATAAATTTTGCGTGAACACCCCTCCCACCCCAATCAAAGTCCGATTATATTACTGTACTTATGTGTATTTAGATAAGAAATATTTTTACCGAATCTCCTACGTACTTGAATTGGTGACAGCGAATTTCTTATTGTCTCGAATATTGTAGGAAAATTATCCCTAGTCTTTGACTCCGATTACTAGTGAAAATACCTGTTTTTTCTGTTGTGGTAATAAATCAGTTTTATTGATTTGATCAATAGGTATTATGTACTTAAATAAATGTTAATTACTATCTCCTTAAAATTACCAATTGCTTTTTTTGTGTGTACAGGGTGAGTTATAGAGAATTCGCACCCCCCGTTTCTTCATTATTTTTAAAGCTACGAGAAATAAATTTAACCTTTTCTTTTCTGAAATTTCAGAAGATGCTGTCAGAAAAAACTATTAAAAGAAAAATGCAGCGGCTGTTTAATCAACATAACTTTTTTGAAATGGAACACCCAATATTTTTATATTTGTTAAATTCCTCTTGTTCTTCTGAGTACAAGGTATAACATATGTCGTACTTTCTTCCACAGGTGTTTGAAATATTATGCATCGAATATATATACTCGACAATATAATGTAATTTATAGAAAATCGTGGATAGTTTACCCTTTGTTGTCAAAAATAAACCCAACAATTATAAAACATACATTTTAAGAACTGTTAATTATTTGTGTAACATATTTCTGTAAATGATAAATAATTATTAGTACTTAATGAATTATACGTGTCAATTTTATGTATACAATAACAATATTTTACAATAATAATGTAATATGATGCACATGAAAGTCAATAAATGTTTTCTTTATTAGCTACCTTAAATAATAATTTATGGTATTACCAAATAATACTTATTTAGAAAAATGTATACTAACACATTGATAGCCCTTAAAAAGTATGTTTCATTGATAATAAGCAACAAAGGAACCAAGACAGCAACGAACTTATGTGAATCTGTGACTAGAACATTCGAAAAACTACACAAAATGTTCTGACTTTGGCATGTAACGTTGACGCTGTTTTCCGTGACTTATTACTATTAAATACAATACCTAAACCTATTACTATTAAATACAATACCTAAATTTTTAGTGCGATCTAGAAGGAAGTTTAGATTGTTTATCATTTACTTGTAAAACGGGAGGTACAAAAAATTATACATGTTGGTAGTCTCAAGAAAACTTGCTTCAAATTTTATTATTGTCTGATAATTATACAGAGGCACGAGAGATATTCAAAAATATGTGGACAAAATATATAGTTACCTAGAGGGGTACAAAATGTACCCCTCTACTCCTAAGTTTGGAGCATGACTGTAAGTAGGATTTATAGAGGTAGTGAAGTAAGTACAATTTATTGATTAGATCTGCCTGACAGTAAAATATAATAAAGGGAATAAATTCTCAAACTCTACATTGCAGAATTGCAGAATTGTAAAATTGTCTTCTAACTGTAGTGTAAAGTAGAAAAGTGTTTAGTTTTCTTTTTGTGTCCCTCATTCGCAGTTATACAACGAAGATGGGGATGTGTTTAAAAAAGGATATATACAGGGTGTCTCAGCTTTTAGTTTACAGACTTTATCTGCTCACCCAGGATAGTTATCAAAAAAACTTTATATATGAGTCACCTAGTTCCAAAAGCCACTAAATCCACCTGAACATGTTTTTTCGGGAAACGCAAAAGTTTGCTACCAGTCACAAAATAAGGATACGAGAATTCTGACTATAGAAATTGATATGCACTAACATAACGCATTAAAGACCTTTTGTATAAAAATCCTGCTTTAATAGTTTTTTAAAAACCCGCAAAAAAATTCTCGGATTTAGCTGTTTTTAGAAATTCATCTGGATTTAGGGGGGTTTGGGTTTGAAGATTACGTGAATTTACTGTAGGATAGGGTTTGTTTTGCGACATTTTTAAAAATTGAAACTAAAATGGAAAAAGAAAAAGTTTAAAAATCTAAACAATTTTGGTTTGTGTAGGTGTAAAAGTAAAAGGGACACATTAAGTGTAAAAGGGACACATTAACTAAATGCAGGTCTGTTTTATTTCTCATTTTTTACATTTTTAATGAAGAAAGTATTATAGAACATCATCTGAAAGTCACTTCTCACGCATAGTCCCTCCTCTTCTTCCCCCTCTTCATTGTCGCTATTTTCATTTTGTACTGCCTATCCGAATCTTGTTACAATGGTTTTGTAATACATAAGACCTTCATTTTCAGCTTTTTGTTGCCAGTCAATAAAAAAAGGCTGGATTCATCCACATTTTTTAGTGTTTTAATGTTTAGTTCGACTCTATTTAATTATATTTCTTCTGGTTTTATATTATAAATTTATTTACCTCTCTTGCAAATTCCTGATGCATTGTTGATGTCGGTTAAATAATTGGGTTCTCCGCGAATTAGTATTATTCCTTTTTTACTTCTACATAGGATTATTCTCTTTTAAAAATGAGGAATTAATTTTAAAATGAAGAGAAGACGTTGACTTCATTACATCAGAAACTGCTTTTCGCCAATTAAAATTTTCCTATTTTTGAATGGATTTAGGGATATTTGAATATTACTCACTTGTGGATTAAGGGAATTTTGAATCTAACGTTAGAACTCTACAACATTTTAAAGCAGGATTAAGTGGGTTTCGAAACAAATTTTGTAGCCAAAAAACATTATTTAAGCTTCTCGTAATCAGATGACGCAACTAGTTCGATTTGTTAGAAAATTGGATTTAGGGGGTTTAGGAACTAGGCGACTCATATAAAAGTTACTTGAATTCATGAAACCTATAAAATGATATATTCCGTTTGATATGTGCTAATGACCTTGAGGTTATGCCAGTGTCAATATAAGTTTTTTAAATACAACATCCTGTATTTTTCGACATTTTTGTATTTACCGAACAATTTTACACGTATTTCATGTAACATACCCTATACCTATCTTCCACCGTTTTCGAGATTTTCAAAGTCAAACAGCTTTTATTTTACAATACAAAGAATTTTCAATTTGCCTTGTCAGTTTTGAAACAATTGTATTTCTGTCATCCAATGCGGGTTTTGGTTGGACCAATAATGAGCATTATGTTTGTTGACAATCCCATTATTCCTGGAGGGGGTACTGGAACCTTCGGCGTAGAAACAAAAAACTACTACTTTTCTGACGCGCTTTCGCCAACCAGTTGGCATCTTAAGGGGGGAAGAAAAAAAAAAAATAAAAAAAAAAAAATAAAAATAAAAAAAAAATTTTGTTAACACGTTCAGACTGAACTGTAACTGTCTTTGTTTATCAGGGGAAACAGTGGACTGGTGGGTGTCGGCCTTGTTCTTATTCATACTATTTTACAAATACTTTCAAAATCCAACAATTTTGTTACATTTTAATTAATTTTAAATTATTTATATCTATCCTATTTGTTGTGAAAGAATTAATACGATTTCAAATCTAGTCATTATAGATCTTTTGTTTGCCCTATACTTTTGATATTTATTCTGACTTTATTATTAATTATAAACAAATTGATATTAATATTTTTAAATTTTTATGAATTTTTCTTTACAACTCACTACTTTATCTTCTTTATTACAAAACCTTACTCTTACTATATTCTTAATTAATTAACTTCTTTATAGGGGGAATTTAATAAACGATGAATTATTAAAACTTATTTTATTGATGATTGGAATATTCTAAAGCGTTTTTTCCTAACCAAAACAACAAACCCAATTTTTATACAAAATTTTCATTGTATTTCAATTATATTAAATTTTATGGTAGGAAACGGTTATTTAATTTGGAACAAAATTAAACTAATTGTATCAAATACCGCGAAGATCACCGAATTTATTTTTACTTCTTCTCATTTACTCAAAATTTCAAGAAAGGAGAGAAGTGTTTCCCCCCCCCTTTTCTCCTGTTGTTGAAAATATTCACCATTATACTGAAAACAATTTTAATATACAAAAAAAAGGGGTAAGGAGAATGTTTTCCTTAATAATTCTTTCGTCTAAACCATTTAATTCGATATGAGGTATCCAGTTTGTGGTATGAAAAATGAGCATACATCAAAAACATTTATTCTTAATTGATATTTTTATATTTCAATACTCACTAAATTTAATAACTTTAATAAAATTTAACTCTTCTTAACTATTTTACAATAGTGGGATCTATGATTGGTCTTTTTTTGTTATATTTTTGTAACAAACAATTTATATTAGGTTTGACACTATAAGAATAACTTTAAATTTTAACTTTTATTTTAAAATTTTTACAATTTGACAATTTTTAATATTTTAAATTTATCCTTTCTACAACTTAAGATTAACACCTATTACTCTTAGAACATTACATTAAAAATAATTACCCCCTTTATTTAACATTCAAAATTATTTTCAGTATTCTATATTCATCAATCTTTTATTAATTATAATTATGGTAAGGTATTCGTTACATATTTATTTTCAGTAAAAATTCAAAGGGAACTTTTCTCCATATTTAAATTTTTTCAAAATTTCCTATTTATAATTAATTTTTTTTATAGGAAAACAAAAACTCTTGAATTTCTTTTTAACTAAATTCACTGATAGATAATTTTAAAATAAAATTAAATTCATAAATTTTGTCAGACGGCAGAAGATAAATTAAACTATTTAACAACATTTAAAAAAATATAAAATTTAAAAATATTATAAAAATAGACTGTTGTTTTTTTATTTGTTGGATTAGGGCATGGGCCGGTTTCCCCCCACTTTTGCTCTGAGAAAGAAAGACAGTTCGGTGTGCCTCAACAATTTGGTTAAATCTGAAATGTTTTTTCTTAATTGCGATCGGAATTGGTTTTGTGAAAATCATTTTTTTTTTTTTTTTTTTTAATCCCATTATTGTGAAAACGACTTTCGTTACTCCATAAAATACAATTATGAAAATTTGGATTATCACCTTCTAAAACTCGTAATCGTGCAATGAAATCCAGTCGTCTTTGTAAGTCGTTTGGCCTTAATCCTTGTGATAAATGAATTTTAAATGGATGACATCGATGTGCTTTTAAAATTCTATGTACTGTATCTTTACTAACTCCAATTTCTCTTCCCAAAATTTGAAGGGAAACGTGAGGGTTTACAGCTACATATGCCAAAACGTCGATCACGTTCTCTTCATTTATAGCAGGAGTATTATGGTTGGCATGTTTTACAGTTGAAAGAAATCAACCAGTTCGTAACTTTGCCTCTACTTTTCTAAATGTTGTATGTGATGGAGAAGTACGTTCCGCAAATCTCTCTCGATACAAATTTGCAGCTTCTCGTGAATTCCGTCTGCATTCTCCATTGATTATTAACATATCTATATATTCATTAGGACTGTATGTAAACGGCATATCAAAAAGCTAACAAACGCTACTTTAAAAAAGATACTACAAATCTAATTTTTAGGTATTAAACCGAGTGACAAATCGCGACTTTTCGTTATTGACAAGTTCACAATTAATAAATTGCGTGGCTCAATTGTTTCAAAACTGACAAGGCAAACTGAAAATTCTTTGTATTGTAAAATAATAGCTGACTTTGAAAATCTCGTAAACGGTTGAGGATATGTATAGGGTATGTTACATGAAATATGTATAGAATTGTTCGGTAAATACAAAAATGTCGAAAAATACAGGTTATATTTAAAAAACTTATATCGACACTGACATAACCTCAAAGTCACTAGCACATGTCAAACGGAATATGTCATTTTATAGGCCTCATGAATTCAAGTAACTTTTATATATAAAGTTTTTTGCTAACTATCCTGGGTGAGCAGATAAAGTCTGTAAACTAAAAGCTGAGACACCCTGTATATTATCCTGTCATATACCCAGTAGTTAATTTTGTGATTTGTGATATATTCCCGTCCTCTATTGATTAGAATGTGGTGTAGATGAAAAATGAGGGTATTCACGTTTATCAGATAAACTACAGGAACGCTATATCAGTTGATTTATGCAATGCGATGAAATAGTGCGTCCTATTGTATATATCAATGGATTATCTCTGGAATAATATTTTTGCCCACACGCCGTCGTAATCGTGAAATACGGTTTCTAACGGGTGATATGATTATGAGGCTAAACTCCTAATAACAATTAGTGGTCGGAAAAGAGAAAAATAGCACATACAATGGTCTCATATTAAATAAGGTAGGTCTCATATTAAAGATTTTTTTAGATTAGAAATTTTGGTATGTAATAAATTCATAGACTTCGCATTTTACTCAGGTGTCTAGACTTATAGAAAATACAAAACATAATAATCTATATAAACTACTCACAAAAATTAAGGGAGCAAAAAAAAATTTAAATTTTTCTCCGATTTTTGACGGGCTGTATCTAAGTGAAAAATGGTCGTATCGCGAATTAAAAAAAAACGTTTTGAAGCTCCAAGGCTCTAGTTTTCGGATCTGTAGGTCAAAATTGTTTAGAAGCCACGATTTTAACGCAATCCGAAGAAATAGGGCGAAAAAAATTTTTTTCCAAATTTTTAGTCCTGTTTTTCTCGCTCCAATGGCTCGGAAAATTTTTTTTCGGTTAAATGACCACATGAACCAGATAGCTTGTTTATTCAGCTTCAATTTCCTTTTTTTAATTGTTTGCTACGTTCATTTGTCGCGGAGATATCCGAAATTGAACGAAAAAGGACCCTTTTGTTTTCAACCATCGATATCTCAGCCACCAAACATACAGGAAATTGAAGGGCAATTTGGGAAACTGGAATACATTTCCTATAAGATCCTGTCAAAGACATTTAAAATAAATAAAATTTCCACCCTTAAAATCGACTTGAAAACAGTTGTGTGACTTTTTCTCTTGGTTTGGTAAATCGACTGCATCTTAACAAATATTAATGAGAAGGATAGGAATTTTAGGAATTTTTACAAATCAATGTGTCCCCAATAGTCCTGTAATCTGCAGATCGATCAATTGAACGGTTTTTCCGGGCCGATTATTCAAGTTTTGAAAAAAATTAAAGGAGCAAGATTTGTATAATCATCATAAAAATGGAAATAAGTATATTGTGCAACAAATGCAGAAAATGGCTAATTTAAAAAAAATGAGAAATTGCATTTTTGCACATGTTGCACATTATACTTTTTCTACGACTGCTATGCTATGATTTTTTTATAAAAATGTAAAAAGATATTTACTTTTTATTTTGGCATTTATTTTTTTAACTATATTTAAAAAACCATGATACATTATTTATATGAAATACATTGAATACATTCTTTATTTTTTTAAAAAATAAAATTTTAATTTTAAAATTTTGCTTTTAAATATATTTGATTTAAAGCACTTTGTTTTACTTACAAATAATTCGATATTTACGATTTGACAGATCAAACAATTATTTTCAATAATTACTTTAAAACAGAAGCGCTAACAGCCAACTACGTTCGTTAATTTTGATGTCGACGATTACCCATTTAAAATGTACAGGTGTGGGATGTGAACTGTAAGAAATGATTTCTCACGGGTATGAACAATACATAACTTTGTAGTTGTGTAAAGTGTGAGGAAAATGCTGTTTTGCATAGAAGTCCTAGAAAAAATCTTTTTTTTCCACTTTCTTCTCAATTCTGCATCGGTCACTTGCTTTACTGTATGTTAAAAATGAAATGGGAGCCAACTTACCAAAAAAAGTTATGACGATTTTTCCAGATCCTAACATCTATCAATTTTAATCTCCGAAATCCGAAGCAGAAAAGTTTAGGTATATGTATGCTATCGTACATTTTTCGGTTTAAAATTGTGTAGTTTTCCAAATTTGCAAAAATGTATAGGATGTTTCATTTAAAAAGGAATTCAGTCGAAGCCCATAACTATATTAACATTCTGAAGAATGGGAAGTATTCTAAAAATTTGTCAAAAGAGATGAAAACAACCTCAAACATTTCATTTCATCTTTCATTATAACACTACGATTCTATATAGACTAAATCCGCAATAAAAATTCACCTTGCATAAGGAAAAAGCATCATGCGGTTGACGACGATCCGAGCAAATAAAATAAAACTGCCACAGGACCAACGCCGGGAGTATCTTTAGAAAAATATGTTTTTCAATATTTGGGATATTTTTAGTACCTATACTGTATCTTAAATACCTTTATTTTTGTCAACAAAAAGTAACTTTAGCATAGATACTGTGAATATCAAACTATCTTGAGTCTTAAAAAAGTATGTTATTTACTTTGAAATTATCTATGTAGGATACTTGTAGGTACTTAAAAGAGTTTCTAAAATACGCGAAACGTAACTAAGACTTAAAAAAGTCTACATAGTAGACATTGAAAGTGAACACTTAAAATTGGTGGGAAATCAAAATAATTCATTTATAGATTATATTCAAATTTGAAGTCGATATCTTAAGGCTTTCTCGAATTATCGTGTACACAAGAAAGGTTAACAGACAGACAGAGAGACTAATTTTGTTTCGCTTAATCTTACAATCACGGCGTTCTAGAACATTTTAGGCCTATATAGCCGAAAATTTTTTTTTGAATTTTATGCTTCACTACAAGGATGTGGAAGTAAAATGGGGATTCCCATTTGCGATTCTAAAGTTATCCCAGCCGTACCCTCAAGGGATGGAGAAGGGGGGGAAAACTTTGGTATCACTGGATAGCTTTTTTTAAACTATTGAACATGTGTTTTTCGATTTTTAAATCTAAAGTATATTCCTCAAAATATCCGGCGAACTTCAGACTTTTCGGAACCCAGTATATGAAGGGTAACCGTAAGTGCCGTAACAACGTTGTAAGTACCATACATATTTTTACATGCATTTTCCATGAGAAGTGTCTTTTTTGTCAGTAAGTTTTTAAAAAATCATATATATCGGTTTGAAATCGTATTTTCATACAATGTACAACACGCATATATACATAATATATTATTTATAAGAACGATATAACATAATAAAATTTGCATACATCTAGTACCTACTCATACAGTAACAAATGAGTGTCAATTGTTTCATTTAGATGCCTACTTTTTTTAAATTATCAGACATGGAGTATTGTTTTAAATGCATAAAAAAGTACAGGGTGAGATAAATTAATTTTTTGTGAGAAGAACCTATATTACTTTTACTTACCTTCAGTCAAAATTAAAGCAATAATAAAAAAATATGTCCTAAGGACGCTAAGCGTCGCGACGCTTCAAAATTATTTTTCAGCAACATACCCTTTTTACTTTATGATTACAAAGGTATATTAATTACGAGTTCTTTTTCTATTTAACATCTTGTACTTTGAATATTTAAAGTTATCGACGATATACATATTTGTCTCGATATATTAAACTGCTAGATAAATGAACATAATTTCTGTAAAGAGTATATCAGTTTACTTGCCTTTACTAAAATGAGAAGCTTCTGTTGTGTCTTTTGTATATATCTCTTTGTATCCATCTTTTTTTATGATTCGTATTTTTTTTGTTTTTTTATATATTTTCATTATTTCAAAAGAAAATTATGTTATCAACCTACTAATAATATATTTCTAAACTTCACACCTTAGAGGACATATTATAATGTAAATGAGAACTGAGTAATAAACTGTATCCAACTTTAAAAATTTCCAGGATTTAACTCTTGCGTGTTCAACATTTCATAATCATAAAATCTATTACGCTTTAAAAATATCTGATTTTATTTAAAATTTAGATTTCTTGGTGCCTTTCTGATTGTTACTTTAGGATGTGTGAAAGTATGTGTGAAGTACAGTTTTTGGCTTATCTTGTTGGTGAAAACTGAAGTAAATACATACCTAATTATTAAACTAATTGTTATTATTCTTTCAATTAGACTAAAGACAAATGGGTTGTGTACAAAATTTATGTTTTGATTCGAAGCAAAAGGTCTGCGCTGAAGTGGTGGCACAATTTTCAGAAAAGTAACTTCTAATGCACTATGAAAACGTTACGAGTTCTGCTTAAATAACAATGGTGCCCGAATTGGATATTTATTAAATAATTAACTTTTAATTTTACTTTTTGTTGTTATTTTATTTACATATTCGTAAAGATTTCAGTTAGGACATTTGTATGTATATTGTTTATTGTTTAGGTGTGTAATATCTGTTTATTATAAATTATACAATAGTTTTTGTTGTAAATGAAAACACATTTACTTATGCATATATTCAACAAACAATAGCGTCGGAAAAATGCAATTTTAAATGTTGCAATATTTTTCATAGAGGAGTTCACTGGTAAATCGGCCATTACTTTTGAAAAAATGAAAATATGAAAAAAACTTACTTACTCCTGCTTTACGAGTCCGACCTTGCATTGTAGCACACTTTCCGGACCCTAATAATGATATGTTAGAGTGCAGCTATATGTATATCTCTTAAATAATTAATTCTAGCCCAATATGTAAAAAAATTGAGAATCTCATAAAATAATTTGTGTTGACTTCTAAAACAGGGACCTTCGCTAATATTTCATGAGTATTAGTAAAGTAATCGTAAGTAGTGAAGTGAAACGTAATATTTTGTGAAATTGTATATTTTAGTTGGTCCTCTTAGCAAGTCTGTAAAATATTTAAACAAAACTTATTATAATTCTTGCCAGGAGTTTTTGCAATAATATTTTTTATAATAATCATGATATTAAAAAATATCAAATACTATGTTTAATTAAATATCTTATTGTGAATTTCTGCTATAGGTAAGTATCCAAACTTTTTTATTTCAACATTTCATTGGAGCATTTTTTGGATTTCTTTGATTTTTTTTTCAAAATGATTTTCCTGACATAAACAGTTTATCAACAATTATATATTATTACCCTATACAACTTATTTATTTATTAATTTCTGTATAATTCTGTATAATTATTTATGTACAAAATTCCTAAATATGGATGAATAAGTAATATCATTATTATTGTTATTACCATTGGTTATTATACAAAACTAGTGAAATAATTTGATTCTCGATTTATTATTCTAATTAATGCATATTAACCATTCATGTTATAAAACTGATTTGCATGTAACTGTTTGAGAATCTTACTGAAAATTCGTGAAAAATTTTACATGAGTACCTATTTAATTTACCAACTTATAGTATCTATGCGGTCGCGTTAAATAAAAAAAGTTTTAATTTGCAAATTATTAGTAGTAAGCTGCTATTACTATAATTTGATTATAGACAGGCAGATATTTATATTGCTAGATTTATATTGCTATGTGTACAGCAAGTCACAGAAGTTGTAACATGTTCATATTTAAAAATATGGGCATAGAAAAACTTTTGCAGTATACTTAATATATTTCTTAATATATTTTTCTTCTTTTAACTTACGCATTTCACTTAATAGAGCGAAATTTTAAGTGGCAGAATTGACGTCGCACCTTTATTTATATAAAAAAAAAATTAATGAAAACACTAAAAATATTTTCGTTATATTATAGAAACAAAATATTACTTACTTGTCGAGGACTTTATCCACATTGTCCGAAATTGTATAAACCATTTTTTCCCTAATGTAAACAAACACGCGGTATTACACTCGAAGTTTAAAAAATCCTTTCAGTTTCTGTTCAAGCTCACTGAAACGTTATTAATGTCACAGCAGAGCAACCTGTTCGACAGAGATGCAACGGTAATTACTACTATAATGTAGAATGGTTAACACAGATTTGAAGTAATATTGAACGTCCTTGTTGCGAGTTTTGTTTACAAACTGTGGATTAGGTGGAAAGTTGAGGGGAGAGTTATCTCCTATAATAAGCTTAGGTCAAATAATAAAGTCCTATAGTTCTAGTTCAGATTTTCAGATACTAGTTAAATTAATTTAGAAAACATATCTAGACTTAAATTAAAAAGCTTTATGGGTGTAAAATGTCTCTTTGAGGTAAAACTGTTGAATTAAATTGTGAACTTTATATGAATGGCCAAATGTTTAAGAATCAATATTTTGCTCAATCAATCATGCGTGTGTAAAGTCGAAGTCACTTTTTTAAAAATGAATTGAATACATGCATGTACATATGAAATATTTATAAGACGATTTCCAGAGTAAAGACTGAAAAGATACGATTAGGAATTTAAAAAAATAATTACATACCTCCTTCATTTGATGAAATGTAAATTAACACGTGGCATACCTGGTTATTCTCGATTGTGGCTCACCCGCCCAAACATTTTTTGTATTCAAAGATCAGTCAATGAAATTTTAGAATTATGACATAAATTATCTTACCTACATTTATTAATAGGATCATACTTTTTGGCCTCGTCAAGTTTAACCGGAAATTACTTTATCTGCTGGATTTATAATTGCGCGTGCTATTTATTTACACTTGTTTTAAGTGGCCTCTAGTGCACTTAAATTCGACTGGTTGTCTGACACAGTCAGCAACCACTAGTTGCTGTGTCTCGTTCCCGGAGCGCACCACTAACGGTAAGTCCAATATCGATCTTATTGGATCTAGTCAGTGTGATATGTCTGACGGCGAATAATAATGAACGAGACTTTTGACTTACAGAATACAGGGTGATATGGAGGATTGTCTTCTAATGCGCCTGACAGTGAGAGAATTATTCTCAGTCTACTTAAATAATAAAAATAATAAAAATAATAATAAGGCAAAAATAAAAAGCTAAGCCCATTTCTGGTTAAACTGGAGGAAATTAAATGATGATAACTAGGTCAATAAATGCACACAGGAGGACAATTGAACCACTTGAACACTTGAACACGTGAACCACTTTTCACCATTTAACGTTGAAAACTTGTTTGTACTCGACGCGCGTTTCGCCAAAAATGTTGGCATCATCAGGAGATGATTAAAACTAAAGTTAAACCTAAAATTATATTCTATTTGTACTGCAGTTACCATTGCTATTCACTGACCAGTGGTTCTCTGACCCCTGAAAGTCGAAGTTCAGTGATCCGTAACTTATGTCTTTGTTAAATTAACCAGAACAGTTGACTTGAGCTATTTCTATACATTTGAGTGCATCTAACTGTCCGACATATAAATTCCCGACTTTTCGTAGGTATTTATTTTTTTAAGTAACCTAAATTTTTTTTGTAATATATCTTTTGAGGTATACCAAGGTATAGTCACGTCAAGGTGTTTTAAGATTTTGCCTAATCCGTGGAAGAATTTTGGTGCGTAAGATAAAACAACAAATTTTGAATTTTGAGTGTCTCCGAAAAGTACAGAGTTTTCGTAAATTCATGTTTTCTTAACAATTATTCTATTAGTATATCTGGATAACCGTTACTCAGAGTTATATAGTTAATTATTTTTTCTCTCTCGTTCAAACCTCGATTTATTAAAAAGGGAAGCTTAATAATAAACGGTGTGTTAAAAAAATCGCCATAAAAGTCAGGATTACTGTCAATCCATGTTTGAAATAGATCTAGTCTACCCATTTCTGACGTCTCGTATGCCAGACCCGAACAGTCTATAATTTGTTGTGTTGTCCGAGCCGGTATTGAAATTGCTTATTTTAAATTATTAATTAGGGTAGAATGCCCAATTGTTGGCACTTTAAGACTAAAGTTTCACTTTTTTTATAATAGTATGACTTTTTTTATTAAATATGATAAAGTATCAATTTTAGTAGGTCAATATGTATTTGATATAAAATAATTATCGTCTTTTATACCTACAAATAGTCAAAAATTAGTAAAATCCCATAAATTTCAATTTTCTTCATAAAACCCAGTTGTTGGCACTCAAATACTAATTTTGGCAGGGGAATATATGCTAGTAATTGGCACCTCATTTATCGTTGGCAGCCTAATTGTTGATATGGGAGATATTTAAGGGGTTGATAACAAAATAAACAAAAAGTAGGTACCTAGTTTTATTTGTTACTTTTTTTATTATTAAATCGCAACTGAAAGATAATGCACGATTTACATATGAAAAATTCTTTGAATAACCCTTTTTTTCTAAACAAAGAGCGTGGTATGTTGTGTTACATTTCTGACACCTAATTCCTGTATTACAGAAAGTTATAGTCCGTGTACAAATAAAAGACAAACCTTGGTAAACAAAGAAGTTTTTGATTCGTCATTTCTACATCTCGTCATAGAATCATCGTTGGAAAATAATTTTCTTTTGTGACTTTCAGTGTTGAAATTGGTTTTAAAATTACTTCTGAAACTAATGTCAGCAGGTGAACTATTACCTTCAACTTTGCTATTTGTATTTGTCGTTAATAAAAGTTTTTACTGTGTCATAGTCATTCTCGTTTGTGTCTGTTTCTAATTTTCTTTTTCTTATATTTATTTCCATGGTTACATTCTCGTTTGTCTAAAATATTTTCATTTCTATTATAGCATTTATCACGTTTTTGTTTCTTTGACGAATTTCTTGTACCTATGCATTTCCAAGCAATTTTTTTTCTGTGCGTCTTGATCTTTTCAACTTATTTTCCTCTTTTTCTCTCTTTTTCTCTTTTTCCCACTTATTTTTCTTCGAGGCTTTTTTTATATGCTGATCAAACTAAGACAAATGATGTTCCTTCCGAATTTCGGTTACCTTTCCTTTCAGGAGTTTTTGGTTTTTTGAAGGAAGTCCAAGATACTTTTCTTTTCTTTTCTGTCTTCCTCAGAATCTTTTGTTTAAACTGAGGTTTCTTCCTCATGTTTCTCAGTTTCTGTTGCTTCTTTTAATGTAATGTTTTGGACTATGTTTATTTTTCAGTGCTCCTTCACTGTATCGCTTTTTGGAATTTTTTTGGAAGTATTTGTTGGTATCTAGAGAAAATAAAAAGTAGGGTACTTTGAAAGTGTTTTTTGCTGAAAAAGTTATTCCTTTCCAAGTTTAAAAAACTTACCTGCAGAATAAAAATAATAAAACGTATAATTTGTATTGATAATTGTACTTAATTCAGAAGTCATAGAGTAAACTGTTTAGTTGTTTTCTAAATAACAGAGTCTAATATTTTTGTGTTCATTGCAATGATTGTTGTGTGAAAATTGATGTGTGCCAATAATTAGTCATCTTATTTACTCGAATAAATCTAGTTGTTGGCAATACAATACCGTGTTCGCCCTAATGCGGTCATGTTACGTTCCGCGACTTGGAGTCTTTACTAATAAGCCGGATATACTTCATGCCAATTGTGTTATTAAACCCATTTAATTCCTGTGTCTAAGGTTTGCGGAATTGGAACACTTGCAAACAATGCACATACACCCAAAAAGACAAAAATTCGCCTTTTAGCAGCTGTATTTTTTTATATTGTTAATAAAATCTATTGGATATTTAACTGAAAAACTAGGTTGCGCAACTAGTACATATTTTCGAACTGATTCGTTAACCACTTTGATTAATTACAAGTTGGGATTCCAATTGCTGAAACAATGTGCCGTTCCCTTGTTTATTAATTTAGGTATTTGTAAACAATATAGTTTAGGCGCAGAATAATGGGTAGGTATTCTGGGGTTTAGGTATAGATGGATTTAACATATGTTTAGTTGGAAGAGAAATAAGGTTTTTGCATTCTTTTATAGATTTTTTTTATTTATATTACCATTTTTGGTAATATAAAACAGAAAACAGTAAAGCTTTTGACATGGACCATTGCTAATTAAATGATTTACTCTCTGGTCATAATCATTTTTGTCAAGAATTCCAATCTTTCCCTTGACCTTTCCCTTTTAATTTGATTTCCCTTGTCCAAATAAAAACAATATTTCTTTCGCAACCGTTTGACAATGTTTTCCGTTTTCTAAAAAAATCGAGAATTTGTAATTACATTAAAGCGAAATTTATTCAATGTTGTTTCCAAAGACTATAATAAAATGTACCTATCATAAAATATATGCCTACAAAAACCCTGAAAACCACTTTCATATCTATTGCTTGCTACATTTTGTAGCAGAAGTTATTCATTTTTTTCTCTATTTGAAGTTATAAAGCAATGAGTAAAATATATTCATTAATAACATTGTCAGAAGTTTTCTTTTGGATATGTCGGAATAACTTCTGTTTCTAAATTTTAAAGACACTCACTTTTCTTTCACCGTCCTGAATAATTGTTATTGACATGTTTTTCTTAATAAAATTACTAAAATACATTTCAGGACTGTTGACGAGTGTTCGTAAAAAATAAATAAAATAAAAAAAATAAATAAAAACAAATACATTTTTCCTATTGACCTTATAGACATTAAATACTTCTTATTCAACTCTAATAACAGTACATAAGTAGTTAATATTGATCGAACTTTGATATCCTGGAATCTGTTTTTTATGTCGGCAAGATTAATGAAACACATACGCTATCCCACGACATTAGTAATAGAAACTAGGTTTTCTGAACTAGCTTTGGGCCGACTAACCGTCTGTATGAGATGTTTTCAACCACTTTAATATCTCTATTCGTAAATAATAAATTGTGATCCAGCAATACGACGTGTGGCTATTAAATAACCGAACTGATGCTGCTGCCAGCGCGCTGCGAGCGTGTTGCGACAAGTTTGAACAGAACTGTGTCTGGTGATACTTTCCCCACCCTGAGTTCGCTGGACAAGCCAATGGGTTGACCAGTTTGACTGTAGCAGTCGTTGATTTAGTCTACCCACCAGTGACGCGTCGAAAAAATTTTAAGTGTTCAGATGGAGCAACGGGTTAATCTCAAGTTTCTTGTTAAACTGGGGAAAACTTTTACAGAAGTTTATGCAATGTTAAAAGAAGTGTACGAGAGTGAATGTATATCCCGCATACAAGTTTTTGAATGGTTTAAATGGTTTAAAGAGGGACGTGAAACGACCGAAGACGATCCGCGCCCCGGACGGTCAACGTCAAAAACTGACAAAAACTGAATCCGAGGGCTTACTGAAATAACAGGAATCGACAAAGAATGTGTTTTTTTTTGTGCCATATTTTGCATGAATCGTTCAACATTCGCAAAGTTTGCGCAAAAATGGTGCCAAAACTCCTCACTCACGAGCAAAAGGAATCAAGAATGAACATTTGCGCTGGCATTATGAACAACATTGACACTGATCCAGGCTTGTTAAACACGGTGACACTGAAGGGGACAAGATTCGAAAGTGTGGAAGCGGTTAAAGCAAAAGGGACGGAGGTTCTGAACCAGCTGACAGAAGCGGACAACCAGTACCTACTGCTTTCAAAAATGGAAAAGTAGTTTGGAGAGGTGTAGTGATCGACAAGGGGAATACATTGAAGGCAAAAAAAGTTGCTACTGTAATTGGTAACAAATAAAAAGTGTTCTGACAGCAGTTCAGTTATTTAATAGTCACACCTTGTAGATATACGGGATAGAAAATATATATATTTCTAGAAAACGCCATACACATACAATTCACGAAAAATACGAAATTAGGTCGTTAGCTTGAACTATGTATTTTATTCTTTAAAAACATGGCGAATACGTTAATTGCCTTATTTTTTCATATCAACGTTTACGATATCAACGATCTGTAAACCGCAACCCAAATTTTCCTTAGATACAATAAAAGTTTTCCTGCAACGTATTGCAATGGTGGAAAATACTGTCTTTGGGAAGACTTGCATTTACATTTGACCTCAGATTAGGTATTTTAGTTATATTGAGAATCGATAACGGCGAAATGTTTGTCAAAATATGCTAGAAAATGATAAATTTTCGGTTATATTTTTTCTTTCTAAAATGTTAATCAATGTAGTTGATATATTTTATATTTGAGATAGAATGCCATAGTTACTATTAATTTTTTTCATAGATTCAAAGCGAAATGATAATATACGCCAAAAATGCCGCATTTTCTAAATTCCTGTCCTCGACTGTAGTGTGGATCTTCAACAAAACAGATTAGGTTGTTTCAATTACTGAATACTATGAATTTTATATGTAAAAAATATAAATTACATTATTAAAAAGTAAAACAGGATTATTAATTTTCTATCATACATACATATGTATATTATTGAGGATTTTTTTGGTCTGTTGGTTTTGACAGTTACAGAGTTACCAAGTGATGCTATTTAGTTTTCCGTAGTTATTTCGGTTTTAGTTAGTAGTTTCAATGTTCTCATATAAATCCTCACTTCAGTTATATATGTATTTTGAATGCCCTTTGTTCCCAGATAATAAGTTTTACTGTAATAAATACTTTCTTATTTTTAGTATTTACAACTGATTATTACATATGGCCAGGTTACTAAATAGAGTAATAAATATTAAATAGCAGAACACACACATAAATAGAACATAAATAGAATAGAAATAATCATCAGTATTTAATTAAAATTACCATCTACCTAGTTACAAAAGACAATTAAAATTTTTTGTTATACATAAAAACGTTTTAATTAAATTCGTAGATTAGTCCTCTTCACAGATCGGCGAAACTGGTCAGGTGCTATTGAAAGTAAATTTAATAACAAAGCATTTTACTTTCATTGTTTACGAGAAACTGAAGTTGGAACGAAGCGATACTGGTATCTGCTTTGTGAATGAAATATAATTGTTAAACTCATCGAAAAGGTATTTATCACTTTGTCTAATTTATTATACATTATATAATGAACATATACTTCAAAGGCAGGACTAGAATGACATGTAGAGGCCCACCGGACCCCTTCTAGTGTGACCTATTTAGAATCTGGACCCTCTTCTAAAATACGTATTTATTGCCAGATTTTCATAGAATTTTTTAGATGGTATCAAAAACGGTACCGTAGAACAGACCGAAATTTTTATTAATAAAAATCAACACCTACTTTGATTTTTTATGTCTGAAATTTAAGAAATCATATCAGCGATTTAATTACAAAAAATCTGAATACATTAGTGATTTTAGTATTCCTAGAACGGTTGTGTTTACTTTGTGTTTACTTTGCCTTAGTGTTAATTTATTAATAATGTAATTTACCATTAAGAACACAGTAGATAGATGACATTACAACTGAAAAACTGTAAAAAAGAATTAATTTTATTTTCAGAATTAAGATAAACAGTAAAAAAGCAAATAAAACGAATCAATACAAAAAAAAGAAGAAAATTAAAATAGTTTAAATAAAAACATATAATAAATAAATAAACAATTTAAATTACAGTTTAAATTCTCCTCGTTTCCATCCTCGGTCTAATAGCTATTTGATACAGTAATAGCTAATAAATTAAATATTTAACATTTAACTGAACAATTTTACAAATTAATTGTTTTCAGACATAATTTCGTGTACATTTGTTGTTGGTTTTTGTAAGTAAAACTCGTGTTTTATAGGTTTTTGAGGTGGAAGAATCTCTACTAAGATATCTTTAGTAGTATAGTATAAAAAGCTAATAAGTTAGTTAATAATTTCATAAAGGTCATTATGATCAAAAAGGTAGGTGGTATATCTTACTTATTTGGTCAAATAAAATATAAATGTGACATATTGAAAGGTTTTAGTGGACGCAAATACATGTAAAACTTTTAACAATATAACCTAATATTTTAGATGTTTAGGCTAATAAATTAGGGAAAAATTGTATGTGGAAGTGCTGATTCGTTAGGCAAGAGGTTTTTCCTCTGAATCATAATTTTTAACCACGTAATATAAAACAATTTAAACAATATATATATATATAATTAAAAACTACTAACAAATGATTTAACATGTAAAATACAGTAATCAGTATTGATAGTAAAAATTATAAACCTGTGATTTATTTAACAATATCTATAAAATCGAATTCGCATTAGTCAGTATCTGTTAAATTTAAGCTTAATGTTTATAATATAATTGCACGTGTATGTAAAACTGAAGGTGGAAATTTATTATTTATTGAAAACATTTTCGAGTTAAACAATTCGCATTACATAGTTTATGCATATTCATATATGTAATTCACTCAAACTATTTATAAAGTACGATTTGAATTATTGAATTGTAACATAAATATCTTAAACACCACATCGGCATCGGCACGTTTTTCGTCTGACTCTCAATGTAACTTGCTTAGGCTAGGTGCACACCGGTTTGTCAAAACAAGACAAGACGAGTTTAGCATTTGTCTGCTGTTTACGTTTATGTATCATGGCGTAACAAACACTGATTAGTCATTGCGGTGTCATTAGTCATTACACGTTTGATCTAATCTTGTCTTGCCTTGCCTCGACTGACAGGTGTACGCACAACCTTAGTAATCGTTGCAAATTCGCATTCCCAGATCACACATTATCTTTTGTTCGTTGACGTTATTTAGTATAAAAAGGTAAGACTTCCATTTCCTTTGTGTTTTTATTTGGATGAAATATGACAGTGGATATTTTGCATATTTATTGTTGATTCTTACTAATCTTATTTTTCTGTATTTGACGTTTAAGAGATTTGATCACCATGTTGTATTTGTACTCTGACGGCTTTACCGGCTCTATATTTTCTATTAAGTATCTTATATTATTATATTGTGTAGGTACATACCTACATACTCATTTTGCTGTTAGCAGTACCTACCTTAACTTAATTTTAGGAATGAAGAAAATGCTTCAATTGTAATTACCAAAACTATACAGAATTTATTTATTTTTTGTCAAACTTTCAAAAAGTGAATTATTTTTTATCATTATCACTATAACATGTTGATGTACTTGTAGTTGATTTACGTACATATAGGTAGGTACTTGCTGATTTGATATACAGTCATCATAATCGAATTCAAAAATTGATAATATATGTAATTAATCATTATATGTTGGACATTAAAAATCATTCTGTAATGTTTCTATTTATTAGAACAGTATTTTAACAAATCAACATTATTATTTACAGTGAACAGACCCAGATAAGGTGTCTGATTGTTTTATAGCATCTAATTATCATTTCTGCTATAAGTCAAACCAGTAATATCCAAATTGTTTTAATACTTTTTATTGTGCAGGTAAAATAGTGATATCTTTTTTTTGCGGGGAATTAACTGTCGATATCAACTCTTAGGTGTAAAATATATATATGTATATGTATGTAATTTCTATTTTTATGTCATCATACGCCCTTGATAAATTTTGCATATCTAAAGGCGGAATACTTCAAACTAAAATTGAAACATAAATATGGATATTTTTTACTCAATATATTCAGTTAGCGCATTATAAGTAGATGTATGTATAACGAGTATAATTATTCTATGCATATAAGTATGTACATATAGTGTGGAACAGCTAAATGTAGTAATTCAGTATCTCATTTAAAGTTCTCCCACTAAAATAAAATTTAAAACCGTAGGGCAGTTTTGAATAGAGAATAGAAAAAATACATTTAAATGAGGTTTCACAAACTTCCACTATGAGTTTCCACTTCCAATTTAAAAATTTGGTGGTTGCAACTCTCACTCGAGGGGGTTGAATTTAGAGATGCCATTTTTATGTTGCAGGATGTCATTTCATAATCTAAAATTTAAATGTCTCGTGATTTTGTATAAATATGCACAATAATTGAGATTGTTCTGAATTCATTCCATTGGTTGTTCCACACTCTATGTATATGTATATGTATTACGTCATCATAACACTGGATAAAACCAACTGGCCAGCTTTACTTTATTGCTTTCTCATGATTGTTGAGGTTCAACCCAAATTTAGTAAAATCTATAAAAACAGTACATAAATTACACCACTTTGTAAAATATAAACAACCAAATCAGAAACTGTAGTACCTTCAGTCCTCAGTCGAACTAAAACATCTACAATAGACACGACTCAAAGAGAAAATAGAAAATATATTCTCTGATGATGGCTGAATAAAGCCGAAACGTTAGAAAAAAACAAAAAACATCAAGTTTATAAACAGTACTACCTATAATCTTATTTAGCGTCTACAATATTTGGCATTACCTGTATAGACTGAATGTGTATTCTTAACAATATTTATCAATCTTTGAATTCTTATAATAAAAACTAAATTATGTTTCATTTATTGTATTATTATTAGGGTCCGGAACCGGTATGCTGTCACGCAGAGCCAGCACTATATAACTCTATGATAAATAAAGTACTTTTTACGCGCATATTTCTTACTCCTGTATACCCACGCCACTGACCGTGCGTAGAATGCCGTCCCGATCGAAGTCTCGTGCGGGAACCCAGGACGCCGTAATACAATTTCTCCGTAAGACAGCGAGCTATTCCGATAATAACAGGTGTCTCTTTAGATTGCCACCTGCTGTAGGTGTAAACGGGTCGACAGGCGGGTTGAAAACAATTTTTTGTCGCGAGTGACTAGCTCGTGAGTTGGTGTACTGTATTTACACATTACCTGATTTTGTGTAGATTAACATTTGTGAATACACTTAAAATGTTGATTGAAAATTACGACGACTTTACAATATACGGATTACCTATTTTATGTATTCCTTACAATCGTTGATATATATTTCGTGATTGCCGAGAGTGTAAAAGATTTATATTCGAATATCCATAAAAAATATACCTGTCACTGTTACAAAAGATGAATTTTGGTTTGATTTGTGCATAATGTTTTGCACATGCAGCCTTTCGTAGAACGTGGTCGACAATATTTACAATAGACGTTTTTTGCCAAATATGTATCCGATTTTCCGTTGCTTACCAGGGATAGTAACTGTAAACTGCAAGTCACACACTCACTAATTGTTTCCGCATTTGTGCTTTCCAACAAAATTGAAGCTATCAAATGCCCTTCTACGGCTGTTGCCTCATGCATTCCCCCCCCAAACACTGCGTTAGTTATAGCCTGTCCTTTAACTTCCGTCGTTTAATATTACACGTTACCATAATTTTGAGTAAATCCAAATTAAATTGTCTCTATCTGTCTCGCGCACTCACATCATCGCTTAAACGAGCTTTAGGCTAGGCGCAAGAGACTCGTATAGCGCGTGTGAGGTGGCGCAGCACAGCGCGCATTTTTGTAACAACTATATTGTGGGAACCAATATAACGGCGGGCGCCAGTTGGCAAGTGGACGCGAGGTGGCGCCACACTCGCCAGCTCCTACTCGCATGGCACTGTAGTTGAGCCACAGTTTTTCGTGCCGCACGTGTCACGTTTTATAAAATCAGCATCACTCATCTTAGTAGCAGTTTTAAATTGTCCATATTTTCCCTTTCCAACAGAATATATTTAGGTATTCGGTGATTTTAACTTCTTAATCGTCAAATAAAGTATAATTTCGTCTTCAGCATCATTATCTGACTCCGATTCGGAACTTAAGTTTAATAATAATAACAAACTGCGTCTCTCAATATGCGGATTCACATGCTACGCGTGTGGCGCGTGCGCGTCGTGCACTCGCGTCTCAATTTGCGCCTAGCCTTATGTTTGTCTGTAGCAACATGGCGTAAAACAGTTGTCTTTACGTGCTACGTCAACACACTGTCTCACAAAGTTACAACGAAGTTCACTGCCATTAAAGATCAGTTCCGGAAAATTGTTTATCCAACGCTCCACCATAACACGCGACGTTCCGCCATTTTTACAAATTGATTCTACGTTTCGTGCACACGAATGATACATCCACCAGACGTATTTACAGACGGTTTACAGACGGCTCCAAAATTGGCGATAAGGCCGGAGCGGGAGTATATGGCAAAACCACGAGGACAAAATTATCTTTTGCCCTCGGGTCATATGCTAGCGTTTTCCAGGCGGAAATATATGCTATCCTAGCATGCGGGATGGAAATCCTAAAGACGGCTCCAAAAAGGAGAACGATTCAAATATGCACGGACAGTCAAACGGCCTTGATGGCTATTGAATCCAGCAAGGTCAAATCGCGACTCGTCCTTGACTGTAAAAAGATTCTAAATGATCTGGCCAGTTGTAATAGAGTGATACTCACATGGGTACCGGGACACTCAGGTGTCCCGGGAAATGAGGAGGCCGACAGACTGGCCAGACTAGGATCAATAGGGTACCCCATAGGACCTGAACCTATATTAGGGGTCCCCTATTCAATGGGGGTTTCAACCATGAAAGAGCTCCTAAACAAGGAGTTCGAAAAATCATGGCAAGGAGCCCCGGGTATGAGGCAGGCGAAGGCCCATATTATTGGGCCTTCGTTCAGATTAACTCAAAGTCTCCTAGGTATGAACCGAAGAGACATTAGAACGGTGACAGGACTCCTTACAGGCCACTGTCACCTTAAAAGGCACCTCCACATGATAAGGGTCATAGATGATCCTGAATGTGGATGGTGCATGGAGGATGAGGAGACTGCATCTCACATCCTCACAGAGTGCCCTGCAATTGCAAGGGTCAGAGAACGGCACTTTGGGAGCTGTGTTCTGAACCCAGAGGATGTTAAGAGTATTCACCCCAGGAAAATATGCGCCTTTGCTAGAGAGGTCGGCATACCTGGGTGAACACTCATGGAATGTGGGTGCACAATGGGCCCGTCAGGCGGCCTAAGTGCATGGGTCTTCCGCCCACTTTTCGTATTCATTCATTCATACATCCACCAGCAGAGTTTAACTAAGACTAACAATAAGCGCAAATTATGTTCACGTTCGCGACTCGACCTTTGGCACGTGCCGTAACTTGGTTAGAGTGGGGCGCACTACACGACAGACGGATTATGTTCCAGGTTATGTAGTGGGGTTATTTGATTGAACTACGATTTTATTATGTACATAATATATACAGAAGTTGACGAGTACTCTATTAATGTAGCACATATAACAGTATTCCAGTCGCCTTAAGCTCGGTCCTGGAATCTACTAATAACCTACGGGTCTAATTAACCAAAGGAATTATCTTAAAAAAAGGTATCTTAACCAAAGGAATTATAAACCCAGAACTTACAACTGCAGAACTCTAGCATGCCATTAAACTGTATAACCAGAAAAACATTCTGGTTATACAGTCTCAATCTGTACAGTATCAATGTGATTCCAAATATTTACAACGAATTCGGTTTTAAGGACCATCATCCTTTATTAATAAAACTGTAGAGCTCCAACTATACGAAGGTTGGTATTTACCAAACGACTAGTTTTGTATTGAACCAACTTGCATTTAAAAATATGTACTTAATGATAAACTAATATTTTACAGTACTTTCTAATGGAATTTACAATATGATTATGCGCCGCGAAAAAACTTTTTTAAGGATTTCTCAAAATGTCCGTATGCTCAAAAACTGCCCGTATTCGATTTTTTTTATTCAGGATATAGCTATATTTCAGGAAATAGCTAAATCACCGGCATATAGACCTCTGTCTATATGCCGGATATCTTGCAAGTAATGAAGCACATTACTTGCAAATATTAGCGAGCTTTACGTTTTATAATCCAATTAACCCAAATTTCGGGGTCTCAAAGCCGGAAAGTAGTCGGGAAATTCGGGGTTTTGACTAAATTAACTAATCTAACGTTATTCAGTAAGCTGAATTCGATTTTTGAATAAGTTAACAAATCTTAGGGTCATGAGATAGGGTCAATATTTGACCATTTTTTTGACCATCATTTTTTGTTAAAAAATATTTTAGTTTAGTAGAGTAATATTTTTGTATTTATCGGCATGGCAAATTCTATTTTTGGTTCTGGAAATTTAAAATCCAAAGGGTGATGAGATAAGGTTAATATTTTACCATTTTTTGGCATCTTTGGCATTTTTTGACCTTAATTTTCAGTTTAAAATGATTTTTTGTTTCCGAAAAACAATTTTTATATTTATCGACATGGTGATTTCAATTTTTTTTGAAACCTAACATCATTTAATTATATATCCACCAGTTATTTTGTATCCTTCAAAATAAGGGTCACAATAGAGGAGGACTTGTTTTCTTATGCGTGATGAAAATTTTTCCAGTGTGAATGTATACTCTTGTTTCAATATAAAATATTTACTTCGAGCAGGTTGTCTATGTGAAATAAGGGAAAATGTTCTATGGAATTGTATATTAAAACTACCGTAAAACTTAATTTTCCCGGCCGTAAAATGTTTAATACGAGTGAAAAGTTGTATACGTTATGAATACAATTCTGCGGTATCAATTTCTATATGTTGTAGAATTTTATGCCACATGAACAAATAAACATTATACGCTAGTTGAAATTAAGTTCTAAGGGTAGACATGCATGGTTGGTTCTATTGATCGTTTAAGTTTTTTTTTGTTTGGTTGGATTAGGTCCAGGAATAAATAACAACTATTCGATTTTTTGCCAACATTTCGGAGCTTTATTTCTCCTTCATCAGGGCTCAATCAATGTTGTTATTGTTGTCATGTAAGGTGGTACGTTACAAACAAAAAAAGCTCCGAAACGTTGGCAAAAATCGAATAGTTGTTATTTATTCCTGGACCTAATCCAACGAAACAAAAAAAATTAATAGAGAAGGTCGCTAAATTCCCCACAGATATGGAAAATTTAAATATTGGGTATTCTGATCGTTTAAGTTTGATGACACCGTAGTATTTTCGTTTTCCAGCCAGGCGATGTATAGAAAATCTGTTTCGTCAGAAAATAAATTAGGTGACCATAGTGACACCTTTTTAAGGTTGAATATATATTATGGATTCTGTTTTGATGTTACGTTTTGAAGTCGATTCAAAGAAAAACTTAGCAATGCAAGAGATGTAATTTGTACAAGTTAATATTAGGTGACTAGAAATGAAAAATGCGACAAAAAATCGCATCCTACAAAAGGAGACAAACTGTCTAACCGACGACATTTTATAACACGAAATTTTATTAACACCTAAATTCTTTTTCATTATTATACCTATAACACAATTATTATATAACATCTTCTCTAGATGTAGCCTGACTGAAGCATAATGGACTGCCTTGTATATTCCAATGTGTTGAATAGGGTTCATCCATTTACAAACTAAGTTTTCTCTATCTCAATGGTATCAGTCAGTTGTGATGTAGAATAACAAAAATTGATTACAATATCCTTTTATTTCTTGAAACTGACCTCCGGTTCAGCACCATTAATCATAGATAGCAACCTAAGGTTTATCGATCTGCATGTGGTTATTCTACTGATTTTATTTATATATTGGTTTAATCTCTGTAAATAAATTACGAATATAGTTTAATAGTAATTTATTTATACACTATTTGTCACTAATAACCATTTGGCCAAGCTTTCGTTTGGGTTAACATGAGCAATTTCTCTGTAATTGCTCAATCAGCTATAGACTGCCCAGCTTATGTAAGATACAACTTTTTTCGGAATGTCGATGCTTCTATGGCAATTTGTGGGGTACTTATGTCTTGCCTGGTAAATGTCGGCAACTCGAAGTAAAACTTCGCGATTTAACACAGAGGGACGTTCTAATCGAGAGCGGATTTGAAGACTCAGCTCTACTAAATTCGTTAGCCAGTTTTATGTTGTATGGCTGAATATCGAATGATTACTTTCAACATCTTAGATTATTCGAGCAGCCTTAGTTACAATTCGTTTTAACTTCTAGCAATATCGAAGAAGAGAAGCTTTTTCATTCAAGTTGCATCTTTTTTTTACTTTTTTTAAGTACAAATTGTAGTAAATAAAATTATTATACGAAATAGGAAATAATTTGTAACGCCTCTCTGACACATCTTGCCAAACATTTTGTTTCTACAGCTTATTTAGAAGGTAGAATCAAAGTTAACTACTCAAAAATGAAGACTTGTTTACTATAATGTTCCATTGGCTATAACTACTAACTAGTTTATATTCTTTACATCATACAAGAGCCAAAAAAGGAAATGAACCACTTTCCAAGTGGAGGAGGAAGAGCAAAATTTGATGGACACACCGGAATAGGTCTAGTCCAATTTACGCACACAAGAGGGCGATACATTCTATGTAATAATGTTGTAGTTGCTGTAGTTCTCCTGGTTAGGATATAAACCGACATACCTACTCGTTTTTCGTCATTCTCTGTCGGATATATCACTGAGTTCGAAATCCGGATGTGTGTTTTATGGCGAATGACAATGAGTCATTCCTGCTTCACTTCCCAAGTGTTGATCACCTACATCTACACATTCCCGAATTTTCAAAAAATTATAGAATTTCCGAACTCCAATTTTCAAAATATATAAGTAATTAAAGTAATATTATTAAATATATTGAATAATCAAAATCTTTAAATGACCAACCAATAGAAAAATATGAGTTATACTTTAGTCCAGAATATAGTTTTAATGTAATTGAAATGGATAATGAATAATAAGTTTTGAGAGGAATAGTCAAAAACAAATTTCTCAAAAGTGAAGGAACGAATTTCGTAAAATTTTTACTCTATTTAACCTCAACGGTCTCGGAATCCTGGAGGATTTGAAGGCAGAATCCTGGAGATCCAAACGTTTTATAATTGCACATTATTGTTTAGAACTATATACTCATTCTTCCTCGTATAAAAAATGAGAATAAAAACTTGAAAAAAACTTATCGTAAATTAAATAAATATTTTTAGTGGATAATATTCTAATGGAGTACAGTTACCTATGGTAGAGTGACTGGGTATAAGAAATCATCAATTATTAGATTACCACATATTTTACCGCACGATTCATTCAAATCTAGAATATCACGCTAAATACGTTGTGACCTAATTTAATAATAAATAATATCGTTTAATGCCATTAACGCTACAGAAGTGAAAGCAACAATATATTTGTTCGCCTTTTTTTACGGTTTGTCGGTCAAGATAACACAAATTTACTCTAATAAATAAAGTCATTGACAAAATAAAATTGTAATCGTATATGCAGCGGTATAGAATGAGGTATCAAATATACAAGTTTCAACTATATTTCAAGTTGGTAAATGTATATTATGTACAGGGTTAGTTTATATAATTTGACGTGTTATTGCGAGTTTATTATTGAAATTAGAAAATAGTTCTTTAGACAACAGGTGCCTGCTGAAAATATACATATGTATATTATTTAATCGAGTTAAAGGGACGTTATCTATCAACTCAGGCACACCCTCTTGTAAAATTTGAAGACAACGATTTACAAAGAGGCCTCCTTGATATGTAAATGCGACACACTATTTTTCTTCATAAAATAAAACAAGCAACATTGAAACCGAAACGTCCTTGTTGTTTCCGCTCAAATAAAGTGATTTTCGTGGGACTATTGTCTGGTGTTATGGCAGATTAAAACGTCGGCATTTGAAAAACCGGTCAGTCCATATTAATGTTCTCCGTCAGTCCATATTAGTCCATATTAGTGTTCTGGCAAAATTAATATCCGTTCGAATTTGTTCCATATATCAGTTGCAAAAAATCAAACGTCGCATCTCCAGGGTGCAAATTTTGTACGATTTGCATTTTGTAAGACTGTAATTTGTAATGTATATTTTATTAATATTGTCTGTATTCGACTTAATCACACCCACTTCTCTTTCAATTACTCTGCATGAATTTGAATTCGTTGCTACAACAGAGGCTAACACGTTAACGTAGTCGGTTCCGCGATTTTCCTTATCTATACTCCAATTTTGCTTTTATTCTAAGGAAGATGTCGACAAAAGGTTGTCTTCTATATACAATACTAATGTTCCTGCCATTTTCTGCGTATAGTAATAGTACTAAATAAATAATAATAATACCAAACAAATAGGTACTATAATTCACAGCAACACACACTTTAATCATTTAATACAAAACAAATTTCGAAACGAGGTTAACAACATAGATTAAATTTAAAAAATAAATAGGCAAAAAAAATATTTACTCGTGTAATTATTTTGAATTTTTTAAGATACGAACTAATTTCAGTAGGTACTGTATACTTTATATAAATTTTGAAAATTTTGTATCGCTTTATTTTGCATTGATTGTTTGGGATTACTTAAATGAAATGTTCCTCAGCCTAGTACTCTAGATTTTATTCCGCCTGATAACTTTTTCTAAGGTTGCTTAAAATGCAAAATCTATTTGAACAAACTGACCGAGTCTTCGAGAAACTTGTCACGAAAGGCACAAAGTTACTTGGAGAGTTTAGTATGAAATTTAATCTTATTATTATTTACTAAAATTAATGTACTATTTACCTACCTCTTGTTTATACAGTTCAAGGTTTTTGTTTTTAATGTTCATATGTTTTTGAAATATAAATAGTACATGCAGACAGTTTCAGTATTGAGCAATAAACAAAAAATTTTTGTGTTAAATAAATTAGTCAAATATCTGGAAAATATCTTTTATTCTTCGGCATTTTTTTTGCTTTACTACCGACTTTATTCGAAGGAAGTGACTATAATTTAATGATTCCGGTGAAACTGGAAGTCAGATGTGACAATAGATTTGACTGACATTTGAATTTTCTAAAATTCGTTTTTTGGGAATATCTTTTTAACACCAGTACTCGTAATTTCTTGACCAAATTCCTTGGAAAGTTCTGCATAACTGCAGCGTTTGAATTTATTTTCCAGATCCAAAGTAATCAAAATATCGGCAGTGAGACAATAAATTGGGATACCCTGTACATATCGATGCTTAAAGTGCAAAATATAAGTCATTTTATTTTTCACACAGCGTTTATATCATTTATATCATCATCCTTTAAAATACACAAACGTTTTAAAACCGGCTAAACAGCGCGGCGGCCCACAAAGTTTTCACACATCTCGTAACGTAAAAAAACAGGGTAATTTTAACACATCTCTTTATAAATTGCAACAGTTTATTGTTTTTATGAATTTTGTTTTTGCACATACAAGTAGTAAGTAGTATGACGCGTACGATTATGGCCCGCTGTCCGGATCTGCCGGCTTTACTCATAACTCTCTGTTTACATTAAATTTAAGATTAATAATACAGCCATAAGTATGACTTATATAAAATATGTTTTTCTGTTGTCCCAATCCTTAATGGCTGGGTTTAAGAAGGAATATGTTATGCTACATATTTTCGACTCAAAATTATGTTATTTCCTCTGTAAAAATTTATAGGGTATTCCATTTGAAAAACTTAGTCCACGCACAGGAGTATATGAACATTTGGCATTAATTAAAAAAAAATGGCGAAAAAATGTGTAAACTACCTGACATATTCTATTTTATTATTTCTTATGCAACAAATATTCTATAGATCAAATACGCACTAAAAACCCTGTATATACAAACTCACCTTGTTTTATAAAAACTTAAAAATCAGGTAATGCATTTGATCAATTTATCCTAATGTCGTTTACCAATTATGGGACAGTCATATTATATCATATTAACGATTACCTACACAAACCAACTGAAAAACTTTATCTACCCGCTGAGACATTATTATTGTGTATATTCTATTTCCTGAGGGAAATCCAGTGGATTCATTATTGTATATCATACGGATGTCATTAAAAAGCTTAAATTGCTGCTTTCATTGTCATTAAATTTAATGATATATGAGAATTCTGATGCTTAAAATATTATAACGTCGAATGAAACTTTGATAATTAAGCAATAGTCGTATTAGATATGTTGATAATACGTAATTAATCACTAACTCCAATTAGGCCTCAAGGTGAAAACGGTTTGTTCAGGCAGTGTTATCCTTGTACTGGAGATGGATTTTGCAAGAAATGCGGTAGTAACTATTTCTTGTCTTTAAATATGGTGTAATCCTTGTATTTTTATTAAAGAAAAAGACACAACTGGTTCTGCAAAAAAAGACTTGTTTCGCTTTAATGTTTTACAGTATTCTAATTTGCGAAAACCTTTCAGTTAGCAAAGGGTACACAGAGTACAGAGGAAGTACTGGCAATTTGATGTGAAAATAATAAATTATGTTGGAAATTCCATTTTGGGCAACTGTGATTTAGATAATTGATTTCGTTAAAATTATTATTATTTTGAAACGATCATATTGTTAATGTTATACAGGGTGATTATCTAGTCGCGTTCACTAAAAGTTTAACGATTTCTGATCGGAATCTATTTTAATTTTGAAAATTTGGACTCAACAGGAACAGTAGCAGGACAATTCAGTGAAAATGTTCAAATATCTGACATTATCGGATATCGAAAGTCGGTATCAATTTTCTTATTTTAAATAGACTATGGTATTTCTTATAGGCGTCAGAATTTACCTAAGATTCCAGCGCCAGTGCGGAAAAATTGCGAACTAATCATTGGGCCATTAGCCGTTTGTTTTTACATTGCTTTTAATATGTTTTATATTCAAGTTGCCGTTTTAGTTCATTATTTATGTGTAGTATTTGGTTATTTACTGTCTAAAAACATCTTTTGTGATCAAGGTTTACTGTTTACAAGTTGCTGGCATAATTGTAGTGGCTCTCTTTTGATTTTTAGACTGATAGAAAATACCTATGGAAGATACATTTTTAGGTTGGATTGGTTTATTTTGAAAAGTTTTAATAAATACTTCAAGGTATACATGTGTTTTTTTACAAAATTGTTTAATATATTAATTGAAAACATTTTTAAGTAGAATGACAGACATTAGATTGAATATCCTGAAATATATGGAATATTTAGATGGCACTGTAATTTCAATGTGTATATAAGAGGTGAACATTTCTGAATGCAGGCCATTCATGACTTCATTAATTTGAAAGTACCGCAGTTTTTTCAGTATCTTTCGCTTTTTTGAATCCTTAGTTGAAACAGACAATAATAATTATAAATATCTTTATGTTAACCTTAAAATACGAGGGGGTATAGACAAGTAAGGTCTCCAACGTTGCCATTTCCCAACGCGAATTGCTAGGTAAAATCTGACAACAGCGCTGCATTCCGTGGTTCTCCCCCCACAGTCTAGAACTGTCCGCACGACCTTGGGACAGTCAGTCCCTACGTCGTAGCCGTTAAGGATGGAGCTCCCCCTGCGCTCGCCCGCCAGGTGGGAACTGCGCTCAGTCATTCGTTTTTTTGAATGCAAAAAAGGTTTCTCCGATAGAAATTCATCACCAGTTAGTGGAAGTATACGGTGAGAAGTGTATGGACGTTAAAAACGTGCGGAAGCGGTGCCGCAAGTTCTCTGAAGGCCGGGAAAACGTCTATGATGAGTAGCGGTCGGGGCGGCCGAGTTTGCCGGACTCACTCACAACCCAAATCGAGGAGATGGTGCGCAATAACCGGCGAATAACCCTTCATAAGATAGTGGAAGGTCTTAATGAAGAGTGTAGCTAATTCACCGTGCAGAATATTGTGTCGGAGGTCCTCGGTTACAACAAGGTGTCCGCCAGGTGGGTCCCTAGGCAGCTTACCGATGAACACAAGATAAAGCGCGTGGAATGTGCCACAGAATGTGCCACGTGTGTCCGTCGCTACGACGAAGAGGGCGAGGAATTTCTGGACTCTGTTGTGACTGGAGACGAAACATGGGTACATCATTACACCCTGGAAACGAAGCAACAGTCGAAACAGTGGCGTCACTCGACCTCACCGAAGCCCAAAAAGTTCAAGACACAGAAGTCAGCGGGGAAGGTTATGGCGACCGACAGGAAGGGGGTTCTTTTAGTGGAATTCATGCCGAAAGGAACCACAATCAACTCAGAAAGCTACAGCGAGACTCTCAAGAAACTTCGGCGAGCCATCCAGAACAAAAAGAAGGGGTATGCTCACGAAAGGCGTGTGTTTGCATCATGACAAAGTGCGGCCACATGTGTCACATCAAACGACTACCCTAATCAAGAAATTTGGCTGGGATGTCCTCGAGCACCCTCCTTATAGCCCAGACGTTGCACCCAGCGACTACCATTTGTTTCCCGCTATGAAAAAACATTTGGGGGGGCAGAAATTCCAGTCCGACGAGGAAGTGCAAGAAGCAGTCGTCAGTTGGCTTCGCGACGCGGCGGGAGAGTGGTATGACGCCGGCATTAGAAAGCTGATTAGCAGGATGCAGAAGGTGATTGATTGTCAGGGTGACTATGTAGAAAAGTAGCTAATTGTTCAACCTTTCCAACGATGTAAGTAAGGTTGTGAATAAATTTAATTTTCTATGGAAAAAAAAATGGAGACCTTACTTTTCTATACCCCCTCGTACTAAAACTTACATCGATAATAGTAATCCTCCTCAGCAAAATGAAGAGAACAGACTTTCATAAACTTACTAACGGGCTTTCCTATCCTCAGTTTTAATATTCAAGCTTTGTGCTTGTCTATACGTTCCTTTTGACCAAATTTATTTATAAAAGAAACTTGATGCTTTCCTTATTCAGGAAATATTTTAAAAGTTAATTGGGGATCCTTCCTAATCCAAGACGAACAGCGAGGTATACAACAATAGTGATTCATTCTAATTATAATACTCACAAAATAAAGCTAATACTATATTTTTTTATGAATACAACACAAATATTAACGGAAAATTTTCAAAATACAATGGCACTCAAGCGGACGTTTGAATAAACGATGTCTCAGTAATTAATTTGTTGAGCGACCACCAGGGAGCGTAACGCTTATGTTGTTTTACCGATTGAAATTTTTGCCAAATTGAAAGTTTTGCGTTCTCAAGTTATTTCTTTTTTTTTAATCTTCAAAAAAAAAGCAAGAGTGTGGCGATATCGTAGTATCGCCCTCTAGTACATATTAATAGGACAATACAAAGTCGGCACCTAATAATTGTTCTTCCTGAAAGCACTCTGGCGGAGAAAACGCCAAGCTCAAATGAAACGATAAAGATATCCTCCTTCTTTGTTACTCGCATGTCAAAAGTCGTATATCCGGATTTCAGTCTTAAAAATCTGCGCAAAAATGGTTCCAAAAACCGTTTGCAGGAACAAAAGGACATCAGGAGAGAAAGATGTCTTGACTCGATTGAAAATGATACCCATTTTATACCACATGAGTGATGAGACTTGGGTGTTTGAGTACGACCCGTAGACCAAGCGCCAAAGCATGGAATGGCACACTTCAAGTTCTCCAAGACCCAAAAAAAAACAAAGATGAGCAAGTCGAAAATCAAATGCATGCTTATATGCTTTTTTGATAGCCAGGGAATTGTCCACAAAGAGTTTGTGCCTCCAGGCCAAACAAATCAACACTTTTACAGAGAGGTTCTTGAAAAACTTCGAAAAAGGGTCATGCGTGTAGACCAAACATCAAGAACAACTCGATGTTGCATCACGACAATACGCCTTGTCACACAGCCATTTCAGTAAACGAATTTTTAGCCAGTAAAAACATTCCTGTGACTCCTCAGCCTCCTTATCCGCCTGACTTGAGTTCTTGTGACTTATTTCTTTTCCCGAGATCAAAAAATCACCTCAAGGGATCATAGAAAACTTTTAAACGGTAGTAACCAACTAGCTGAAGGCTATTCAAATTAGTAAGTTCGAGCACTTCTATGAGGAATGGAAGAACTGTCTCCAGCGTTGTGTGGCTTCCCAAGGAACTTATTTTGAATGAGACAATACTGAAATGTAATTCTATTTGATTGAAAACAAAAAAATCTAATATCAGTAAAAATCAGTCTCATTACTTAGTTTACACACCTCGTAGACGGGATGATGCATATTCAAAGATTAATGTGCATGGTAATATTATTAAAACGTAGTAATTAAGAAACAGTAGTTTTTTTTTTACGATTTTTATTCATCTTCTTACTAGTCAACATCTATTGAAATGCAAGTTTCATGTACTATTTGACGATCTTGTGTCCAAGACCAAAATGCGACTATGTAATAAGCTTCTGACCATGTTTCGCCCAGCTCCGAGTAAACTAAACTGTAATTCGTGTGCATTACCTAGTATTAGTGCATTCGTTCCATTGGTTACCGACTTGTCACCGGCAATTGGGTGGGCTGCAATCATGGAACAAGGTCCAAGTGTTTTGTCGATGCATCTTTTTAGTCGGTCGTCTGCGGTCTCTAATTAAAACGTGTACGATGACATTCATACCCACACAACCAGTAGGTGACCAATAGTCGGTCGTCTGCGTTGGGTCTTAATAGACTCATGTGGTGTGCGTTAAATACGTCCGTATAAGCTCGGGGCAAACTCGGGCCGCTCGCCACGTGCGTACAAACTTGCAGCAAGCTTGAAACACCATGATTCGGCATCGATTGCAGCAATATTGTAACAGCATGATGCACCGCGTGTCGCAAGGACAAAGTAAATTACGTAACTCCTAATTTACTAAGTCGAAGTCCCGTAAGTCGGGGTATTACTCTATAACCGGCCTAGAAATATTGAACACATTGTATGTGTTTCTACTTATGGTATTATAATTGCTTGAAGTGTATAAATTCCTACAGGAAAATAAGTAATAAAATAATTTACCAATTCAAAAATTAATCATTTAATTGTTCTAAACAATCTTTTATTAGCAGGTAAATCATTAAATCCGTCATATCAAGTAATTACTAATTAGAACAGCTCTCTGCGAAAGTAAACATCCGAAACGTAAATACCGAGGACTTAAAACAATCTTGATTTATCTCATAAAAATGATTTATTTCTCCAATAAAACTTTAAGCAAAAATTCGTCTTCATGAAATAGTACAGGTGGATAAGATGTTTAATTAATTAGTATCCACGTTTTGTAAATTTTCGACAAAAATCATAGGCCTCGATGTTATTTAATGAATGATCAATATTGAAACATTATGTTATACGCGAAATTAGTTACGTTGACAACATTAGGAGGTAGTTAAAACTGATTTATCTCCTTTTATAGTTTTCATTGAATATAAAGGGCGTTAGACATATCGTGATATACTTTCATTGATAAAACTTCAGGTACTTGCACGCACTGTAGAAAAATGTTTAAAAATTTTAGCTGTGTCACAGATTGATTATGTTGGGCGCGACATATGTTACAATTTAATGAATGTTCTCGTGCAAACAGATATCTCTGTCTAATTAATAATCAGAAATCTCGGTCCCTAATAGAACTAAAGTAGGTAGCAGTGACGGTCGGGAAATTTAAAACTCTTTAAGGTATTTTCGTAAGAAAACATCAGTCATAATCATATTTTGGGGAGTGGTTATTACACCCAAATAAAAGGCTATAATAGCAAAAAAAAAACTTGAAATTAATCTTGCCACAAAAAATTGGAAAATGGTTTCACACTAGAAAATGTTTTATAATTATTTATTTTTAATGGCAAGAGTTATCAAATAATTGTGATTTTTTTTCCACAATTTTCAAGTGAAGTATAAAAACTTATAACTGAAACCTGTTTTAAAATATCAGAAACGATATCAGATTACGAAATGGTACGAAATAAAAATTAGATTTGTCATGTCAAAGAAATGCAGTAATTATAATTAGCTTATTTTACAAATCTATTTATTATCAATTTACTAAATAATTACTTGTATTATAAAACTTAATAAACATATTAATTTATTTCTTATCACGCTTACTGACAATTCAGACTGCACTGGAGCTGATCTAGGGACATTCAGGCTTAACTCGTATCATAAATAAGTTAGTGGTTGCCTATATTTTAGGTCATATGGTTTGTGAACAATAATGATGAGTGAAGATGATGAGTATGAAGCACAAAATATAAAAAACCGAACAATAAAAAATACAAAACACCCAAAAATTAAAATGAATAATAAATAAAGAGAAGAAAAAATGCAGATGTTATAATTGGATGTTATGAAATATACTATTACTACTACTACTACATTTACAAAGAGATGTACATATACAGTGTGATTTAGCTAACATGTTCATTAAAAGTTTATGAACTTCCCATTGAAATTTGTTTGAAAATTTGGAATCAGGGGTTAGCGCGGACGGTCTATTCAACTAAAGTATTTGTGCTTTTCTGACACTTCCGGTTATACCGGAAGTAGCTATCTAACTTCCTTATTTTAAATGGAACACCCAGTATGTTAATACATTTTTGAATTCCTCTCCTAATTTTAGGTTGACTTTGTTAACAATTCCTTATACCTATGTTCAGCAGTTTTTGAGATATTTAATTTTTTTGAAAAAATTACGTTTTGTAGTATCCTATTTAAATGCTCGTCACCGACTCAAAACAAAAGTTATAGTAGCAAACTTTAGGCTGCCCTTGGGCGGACTATTAAGGTTTCAGGTGGAATGTAATTTGATGTTTTATTATTTACAGGGTGTCTAAAAAATCGAGTTCATTCTGACAAATTTCAACTGCTCAAAAGTCAGTTTTCTTAAATGGAACACCCTATATTTTATGGCTCTATGTGATGGAGAATTGAGTGGTCTTTCATTCTGTATTAGGAATGCTTATATCTATCTGCTACCGTTTTCTTGCTATCGAGGTATTTTTTCTTCGATACCATAGTTTTCCATTTTATTAAATTACTACTGACTAGCGGGCCATGAAAATAAAACGATTTGTTTTAATTGTCAATGTAAACATCAGAGTAGACGTCAAAGTGAGGAAACTTACATAATATTATAAATAATAACGTGTATTGTGGAAATCCCACAAAAATATTCAAATGAAGACATATTAAATTTATTTTTCATTCATGGAGAATGTGAAAAAAGTTATTGAAAGGACTTGTCGTCTATTTAACGAGAGATATCCACATTTACGGCCTTTAAACAAAACTGCCTTCAAGAGAATAGAAGCAAATTTTAAACGATTTTGCACTCAAGTTACTAAAACAGGTCCCAAAGATGTTACTGGTGATTATTACCTTCGTAACCAAAAACCTAAATGTCTTGGCATATTTCAATGCAAATCCACATACGTCGATTAGAGCTGCATCAGAAGATTTGGGACTATCTTACTGGTCAATACAGATAATTCTGGCAAAACCTAAAATGCATGCTATTTCGATTTTAAAACTGCAAGCTCTCCACCCAGGTGACGAGGTACGACGCGTGACATTCTGCGAAAGCGTTTTATTAAAAATGCAGGAACACCCACATTTTTTGAAAAACATTATTTGGACCGACGAGTCAAAATTTAACAGAGAAGGGATAATAAATAGGAGGATTTGGCATGTTTGGGCAGAACAAAATCCACGAATGGTGGGTTTCAAAATATATTCAGTTTTAATGTTTTTTGTTTGTTTATAGATAATCGCATGTGTTTTAAAGTGTGTGATGAAAATTTAAATTCTTCGTAAATACCTAGAAATTCTTAGAACGGTGGTTTCAAATTTTTTGGAAAATTTGCTGCTAAATATTCTAAATATGGATATTTAGTTTTTTAGTTTATGGATAATCGCATGTGTTTTGAAGTGTATGATGAAAATTTAAATTCTTCGTAAATACCTAGAAATTCTTAGAACGGTGGTTTCAAATTTTTTGGAAAATTTGCCGCTAAATATTCTAAATACGTGTTGGTACCAAATGGATGATGCTCCAGCCCACTCAACCCGTGAAGTTTACCATGAATTAACCAATATGTTTGAAGATCGCTGGTTTGGGCTTAATGGCCCGTCTCTATGGCCTCCCAGATCACCCGATCTAACGCCTCTTGATTTTTTAATGGGGCCATATCAATAGTAAAGTCTACTCAACGCCCGTCAATACCAGAGATGACTTATTACATCGAGTTAGAACTGCTTTCGCCGAACTAGATGAAGGAATGATATTAGAATCTACGACCGTTGAGATTCATAAACGAGTTTTATTGTGCTTAGAAAATAACGGACGGCACATAAAACAGTTGTTACACTAATAATACCTAATTGTTAATATTTAATTAGTATTGTTATTATGTTTTATTGTTTAGGCTATGGCAAGTTCCAAACCGTTTAAAATATGCTTTTATTCCTATTAAGGTAATTTTATTTAGAGAGTGTAAATGTAGATATACCACTTTAAATGAACTTGATTTTTTTTTTCAATAATTTTGTAACGTTGTTTATGATAAAAATTGATATAAATGATACATTGTTTTTATTTTCATGGCCCGCTAGTCAGAAGCAATTTAATAAAATAGAAAACTATGGTATCGAAGAACAAATACCTCGATAGCAAGAAAACGGTAGCAGATAGGTATAGGGAATCCTAATACAGAATGAAAGATTACTCAATTATCCATCACATAGAGCAATAAAATACAGGGTATTTCATTTAAGAAAAACTGACTTTTGAACAGTTGTAATTTGTCAGAATGAACTCGATTTTTTTAGATACCCTGTAAATAATAAAACGTCAAATTACATTCCACCTGAAACCTTAATAGTCCGCCCAAGGGCAACCCACAGTTTGCTACTATAACTTTTGTTTTGAATCGGTGACGATCATTTGAATAGGATACTACAAAACCTAATTTTTTTCAAAAAAATTAAAATATCTCAAAAACTGCTGGATAGGTATAGGGTATTGTTAACAAAGTCAACCCAAAATTAGGAGGGGAATTCAAAAATGTATTGATATACTGGGTGTTCCATTTGAAATAAGGAAGTTGATATCTACTTCCGGTTTAACCGGAAGTGTCAGAAAAGCACGAGTACTTTAGTTGAATATACCGTCTCCGCTAACCCGTGATTCTAAATTTTCAAAAATAAATTTCAATTGGAAATTCATAAACATTTAATGAACGGGTTAGCTGAATCACTCAGTATATTAATAAAAAACGTATTAGATCTTAGGAAATTAATGAAGTTAATCTGAAACTTAAATTAATTTAAAGTAATTTGTTAGTTACAATGTTATTGCTTTCAAACGTCGATATTTTACACTATAAAATGTATGGAACATTTCCCATGTATTTAGTATCTATTTTAAAGTTCAGTGAATTTAAACAGTGGATTTACGTTTCCCTGTGGAGATTAGAAAGTAAGAGCTATGAGTTTTTGGCCATTCATAAAAGCCCTCGCGACAGAGCCGACAGAATACTGAATAACCACAAATCCCTATATGTTACGGTTGTATATGTCTTCCCTCAGCTAAAAAGTGGCAATGTGTGGAATGTTCTAAATCCCTCGCTTTTTTTAATACTAGAAATATGTTTACACCTACACTGGGATAACGATAAACGCCTTTTTTTGTCTTGGCTAGATATGATAGCATTTTATAAAAGAATCTAACGTACACATTTAGATGCCTGAAAGCAATAATATTGTAACTAACACGTCTCAATGGTACATAATAGACGATTTATGTTTCATTTTTAAGGTTTAATATCTACATGGGGAGTTAGTGAAAATTCCCACCCCCTCTTCGCTGTTAATTTTAGAGCTACGAAAAAAAATACAGGTACTCATGAGTTCTTGGAATCGCTGATTACGAATCTATTATCAGATATATAATTTTCCGAAATGGCAAATCAGTACGGCGCATGAAATCGATACATCAGATATTCGGAAATATTAAACATCAGCTATATGTCAAATCATTAGCTCAGAGAAAAATGCCTTGAAATGTAAGGAAGAACTGAAAATAGAACAAAATTTCTTGAAAAACATGTAGTCTGGTAATGCCCAAGTCAAGTGCATTCTTTCTTGATAAAGGTCATCTGCAAATGAAAAATTAACTGTGTTCCTTTGGCGGAGAATTGTAAGTTGTCAGTTTTCAATCGGAAAGAAATTTTAGATCCTTTTTGATTCATGATATAATAATAATAACATAAAATCAATTACGAACTAGACAGTTTCAACAAAGGAAGTTTGGTATTTTGCGGCCCAAAAAATAGGTTTCCATATTTTTACAGATTCGTAATCGGCGACACCAAAAACCTCCGAGTAAGAAAGCTTAGGTTAATTACTCAATTTTATATTGACTTTACAACAGCGCATGCGTCGTACGGCTATGCCAAGTTACAACTTCAGATATCTGGTGACAGATTCATAATCAGTGACTCCAAACACCCCACGAAAACAAATTTGGCATTTATTCATTTTTTTTGACATTAAATGTCTTTATTATGGGATTGCCCCTGGAAAATATTGCGATCTGCGTCATGGTTTTGCGTCACGTCACGACTAGTAAAGAGGGTTTGCCTAACTTGAAGGGGCAAAATCTGAAATCTGAGGTAAGGAAAAACTCTATCGAGCATCATGTATGTGACGCATGACGTCATGGGTCTTGATGGTTTGCCTCTTTGGTCCTCTTTCTGGGTCCTCTTTCATAATAAAGACATATAATGTTCCATGGCCTCACGTGCGTAGCTTCGTGAGCTTTTGGAACCATTTCTTCTCTCACAGGACATTTTGGACGAATGTTACATTTTAGAATATCGTCCACCATGTTGGATTCGCCATTTTGAATTTTAAAAATCCGACTTTAGATTCGTGATCAGCGACCTCACAAACCCTCAAATACCAAACTTTGCATACATCTATTAATTTTTTTACAAATCTTGATTTTTAACTGGCTTTTTTTGAGGTTAGAAAAAATGTGAGGTGGATTCGGATTCAGTGAGTCAAAATACTACAGAGTATGTCCAAAAAATATGCGTTTTTTATTTGTTTTTCAGCAATTTTATTACAGCAATACCTGTATAAAATAATATACTCAGGAATATAATGTAATTTATAGCAAGCAGTGGATAGTTACCTATTCTTGTAGGAGTATTCGGACTTTAATGATTGTTTAACGGTATATGTTGACGATTTATTAATAACTAGTCTTTTTTAGAGCATATACAAGTTTCGAAGAGCATATACTACATACAGCAACATCTAGACATAGTTTTAAATCGTGGTTAGAGTCAGAATTCACGTAGAAATCGTCCAAATATTCCTTTTTTGAGAGATGAAATTCCGTATCTCGCTTATTTATTAAATTAATCGACCATTAAACTGGTCCATTAAGCGTTGCGAATTCAAGCGTTAGCTTATTGTGTTGTACCTAAAAATATTCGTGAAGTACAAAAATTATTGGGATTAGCCAATTATGAGGTTCTTGTGTAAACATTTTTTTGCTCTCTTGCGTTTTGATCTTTTCTCTTTTTTGATCTTTTGCGTTCTTGCGGAAAAAATCTCACTGGAAATGAACCGATCTTGAACAGAAAATGAGGATCTGAAAACGCGCTTAAAAGAAAATTCTTTGCTGTACCATCCTAGGGATGACTTAGCTTTTAGCCTAGAAATCAATGCGTGTGACACCGCTTTGGTTTGCCAGCTATTTCAAATAGTCGATAGTGATAGAGAAATTAGGTATTCCATTAATGAAAAAGAGGCATTTCGCGTTGTTTGGGCCCCTTCTAAATTCAGATTTTTTTACTCGAACTTAAGTTCACTATTTATATTGACAATAACTCAATAACCTATTTAAGAACATATAGGCTTCTATGAGATATATACCGATACCTATGAGACATATACCGAGAATTTCATGATACGTTTTAGCTATACAGGAATGTTAATTTGAAATCAAACGTACCGAGTGTCAACGGAATTATTTTCGGGCTATTTTTTTTTATTTTAAAGATATTTTAATGAAATTTGGTGTCATATTTGGTGTAAATGGCAATTAAAGGTCTATACAGTATATTTGTGCAAATTCCGGTTTCATTGGAAATTTAGGCAAATTTTGATTTTTAAATGGACACCCTGTATATATTTACTATTTGCAGGTCATGTTTAGTGAAAACGATTGTTTTTTTTATCTTTTTTTGTGTTTTACGTATATTATTATTGTTTTAATTTGATTTAAAAGAGTAATTATTGCCGTCACAATTAATGAATTCATTATTTGGATTTTATATTTTTTTACGATAATTTGTTAGCGAAATTCAACATTTGATACGTCGTTGGATTCGTCTCGAAAAGCTTAATTTAATACAGTTACGAAAGTGACATAATATATCTATCTGAGTTGTTCAAGATATTGTAAAAAAAAAAAGTTTTTGCGAACTTTAGTCAATACTGGACGGTGACAGGACATTATTAACATAGCAGTCACATTTTTTTACCTCATTCTAGATCAGAAGAATCATGTTCGGGCAATAATTACTCTTTTAATCAATTTAAAAGAAATAATAAGAAAAAAAATCAACAAAAAAGAAATAATAACAATCTTTTTCACTAAACATAACCTGCATATTCCAAATATATAAAAATATACAGGGTGTCCTATTTAAAAATTAAAAAGTTGCTTGCATTTCTGGTGAAACCGAACGTTGCACAAATATGCTTGTAGACCGTTAATTGGCATTTATACAAAATATAACATACGTCAAATTTCATTAAAATATCTTTCAAATTAAAAAGGTGATATCTCGAAAGTTTGACACCCGAATATATGCACGATATATACGGTGCAAAAAATATAATTGGAGACGCATTGTCGCGATATGTGGCAGGTCGGCCTCCATCTTCGAGTGAAAGCTTTTTTAAGCTGCTTCCTATTTTAAAATTTCCGAAACAAATCCAATTACTACTAAAAAGTATTGAAACATTTCATTGGGATGACAGTAATGATATTATTACGAATCTACCTAATGATCCAAAACTTTAAAACCGTTTTTTGCTACATAATAGTATTCTGTACATGAAGAAAAGTAATTAGGATTTTTATTTATCATTCGTCTCGAAATTTATTACACTGAAATTAGCAGAGGCCATTCTTTATTCGGGCATTTTGGTGCCTATAAAACATGGAGAGCTCTTCAATATGAAATGGTGGAATACTATTCTTCGTCGTTGTGATATTTGCCAAAGGGCCAAATGGTCTCCGTTTCCGAATCCGGAACTTCATTCTATTATTCCCACTACGAAAAATGAGATCCTAGCTCTCGATTTATCGAGGCGTGTCTTACAATCTCGTATTGTTAGATGTGTTCACCAAATACGTCACATCCTCGCGACTGTTTGAACAGTCTTTTAACTAATTATTTTCCAAAAATCAGCAATGTAAACATATTTTAAATGGTACTCAGTTTACCGCAAAAAGTAAAAACAAATCTTTAAGGAGTTAGAGGTGCGGGTGAATTTTTTCTCCAATTCGTCTACCGCAGTCGAACCCCCGAAACGGGTCAGGCGTCAATGGTCAGGCGTCATGGGGCGGTTGTGTCGGACGTATTGTCATAACCAGCAATATGCATTCGAGTTTCGAATATCTGACTTTGCCATTTTTTTTAAATAACGTCGGGTTAGTCCAACCGAACTTCAGTTAGGTAAGGATCATGCTTAAGATCGCGGTTAAGATTTTTTATCACCACCGTTGAGAGGAAATGCTGCCAGTTCAGGTAATGACGATGCGGAAGGAAAGCTTTTTCTAGTTAGAGAAACTCTTAAAAGTACAGCCACTCGTAGGAACACTCAGTATCCTAGTAGTTCGTTTGTTATGTTTCAGCTTGGCGACTTAGTTTAAATAAAAGCCAATCCGGTTTCATCTGCGATTAAGTCAGAGACCAAAAAACTTCTATTGCTACTCAAGGGACCTTATCATTTAAATTCAGTCTTCCAAGATTCGGGATGCAAAGTGTAGCAAACTTTTTATGTGCGTATGGTATTATTTCGTGTAGTTTTGTATTTAGTTTGTCATTACTGCACAATAATCATTTTACCTTTACCTTATTAACCCTTTCAATCGCGCTATGTAATACAAATAATTTAAAACTCTGACACTTGGCATAGAGTATGACTGAATTTTTAAAAATGTTTGGTGGTAGATTCAAGTGTCTATAATCTACTGTATATGATCTACATGATGTCCCCTTGGAGGGACAGTGCGCGTTGGATGAGTAAAATTGTAGAGTAGAAATAGGTTTTGTAGAGTAGAAAAAGTAGGTAGAACTGGTCGGTATAAAAAACTTCGGTAAAATCTCGAACAGAAAAAAAAACGAAACAAACACTTTTAGGAACCAAAAATAGAGGCAGTGGAATGTATTAGTAATATACATATTATGACTTATTTCTAATGAAAACCATGATTTATTATGGGTTTTTTAAAAAAACTTATTACTTCCGACCTCAGAGATATAAGCTATGCATGTTTATACTTTTGGGTTACGCTGAAAATTGTGAAATTAATAGTTAATAAATTTTTTTGTAAACGTCAAATTGACAAGAACATGTATTTTGACAGATACCTGAAGAGACGACAACATGATAAAGGACGGTTTTCAAAGTTAGAATCTGTTAATTAAATGCTTTTTTTAAAGACATCTAAGAGAAGCAAGTAAGATGTGACAATATTATTTATAGCATTTACTGACAATAATGAATACGAAACATAGTAAAAACGAAACACAAACGAAAATAATAAAATAATACAAATATAATAAAAATAAATAATAGATAAATAATAAAAATCACAATAAAAAAAACATTACATGTTCAAACCATTTTACATTCAAATCTCGAAATCTTTCCAAGGTCTCCAAATCTTACAACATATAAATTCTTTTCATGGAGATTAATAAAAAATAAAGTTTACAATACTCCAGGAACGAATAGGTTAACGTATCACAGTAGCCATTTAGAAAGTTATAACTTTTTTTGGTTTAGAAATATTCAGAGCGCTGACATCTTGATAGTTTTCAAAAATACTTGAATATGTTTAAAAGGGTAGGTTTTAGGTAGTATGTACCTATGGTTAATAAAGACGACCTAAAATTTAGTGGTGTATCTAAAAACGTACACAAATAAGGTATTCTTTTTCAAATAATGAGGTTGTGTAGCGGTTACACGAAATGGAGCATCCTTTATAATTAAAAATAATAATTAAAAATATTTTACAAACGTAGGTACATCATATCGTTTTGGACAACTTCTATTTAATATATTTTTTTCTTAAATTTACAACAGAAAATTAATGAAAGAAACCATCTTAGGTGGAACCCTCTGAGGTGTTTCAAAGGAAAAAAACAGCTTTAAGAAGATATCTCAAGAATACTTCCGTTAATTGTAAAGATAACTGTAAACCACAAATTTAAGTGATTATCGAAAATTTAAAACCTCTATATTCTAAACTATCACAAAAACGAAACAGAACAAACAATTTTCGAAATAAGTATTGTAATCCGCCAAATGGTATCGAAAACATCCCTAATGTTTTCCCCAGTGAGGATTTAATTCAGAGTGAGGATTGAATTTGAGTGAAACCCAGTGTATATGTTAGTTAAAATTAGTATCCTGATTATATTAAAATAAGAATTAATTATTTTTAGATTATGTTAGTACAGAACACGTAATGTAATAACATAACGTACTTAGCGTTTCTGCTCTGTGCTCTCGTTATCAAATTTCTGGAGATTTCCGCTTTTCTAAAATTAAATTATTTTAAACAAAGTAAGGATTACAAAAGATTTTCAACATTATTGATTTAAAAAATGTATGTGTAATATACAGGTATTCGACGATTAGAAATAACAAAATGTAGATTTTAATAATACTGGCATATTCAGTCAATATGTTGCAAACCAGTAAGAATATTTATTAATTAACAATAAAATAATTTAAAGGATTGAACTATGTAGTTACCCAGTTAAACGGCATTTAATATATCTCGCTAATTGCTGTTTTATTTATTAAGAGTATAAGCCTGAGGCTTGTTATTTTTTGGAATTAGGATTTAGGAAAATTGATTTTTTAATTGAAATGAAACACATCAAGCGAACTTTGTGTTTAAACGATTTTTTTTATATTGAATGTATTTGTTGGTGATGGACCAGTCCGGATTAAAAATAATACGATTTACAGTGCTTTCATAACTTTTGTAAATTGTGGAGCGGAATTAGAAATTGATTGCGACTGGATAATGAAGATTTTTGTATTAAAAACATTAAAATTCAAAACATTTTTTCAGTATAAAAGCGTAAAAAAAAACGTTCCAATATACTTCCGAAATGGAATTATAAACTTCAATTCATTTATTTGTAAACTGTGGAAAAACTAGTGCTGAAAAATCTGAAGATTTTTTGTTGGTTGAATTGGATAGCAACAGGACACCAATGTGTATGTGTCCAGAATTGGTGATAGATATATTGCAAACTTGGAAACTATAAGAGATAGGAAACTGATGAAATGGGCAAAGTTGTAGACAGTTTTGTAACTAACCTAACGGCGCTTAGAGAATGCCTCTATCTTTTTTTGATTTTTGAAATATTTTGGAAAAACCCTGCCCCGCACAGGCCCTCAGTCGAAATTGGAATAAATAGTTGGACATGATCATTTTGTTGTTCTGAAATGAGACACCATCGCCAGAAAAATATAATTTTTTTTTGCTAGTGGCTCCTGAATGTCGTGATTGTATAATTTTCCGTGGTATTTTTTTTTTGTTTTTATTTTTTCAAAATATTGTCTTTTTTCTAGTTTTATTCTTATTCAGTTTATATTTCAATACCACAGAAAACTATACAATCGCGCGACATTCAGGAGCCACTAACGAAAAAACCGTCCATATTTTTAAGGTTCTGGCGATGACCATTTCCAACTATTTATTCCAATTTCGACGGAGGCCAGATTTCAATGTGAAGTATGCGGGGTCCTTTGTGAAAACTTATGTGTATCCAATCCATAAATTGAATAAATATTCATTTGGCTGATGGTGTTGTGCACAGAAGGAGGGGTGGTTTTTTTTGTTGTATCTTAATGTGATTTAATAAAGATATTCATGTGACGTGTCGTTTTATAGGGTTTTGAGGTATTCAAATTCATATATTCAAATATCACATTATTAAGGCTCTACTCTCATTTTTACTTTCAAATCTATATCCAAAATGGGGGTCATTAAGGTCATAAATGCCATAAAGGTTATAGAGGTCATTAAGTTCATTTAGGCTAATCGGTAATGAGCCATATCGGTCATATCGGTGGGTCATATAGGTCATAAAGGCCATAAATGTCATATGAGTAGATGTCATATATGTTATACTGGTCATAAAGGTCATACCCAAATTCATAATATCACTCTTTTAAAAATATAACCTGATAATTTAGAGGTTTAGTTGGTTATTTAAATATGGAAGTAGTGATTCCATTGGCAGCGGTTTAAGTAATCTTTTTTGTTGCATGAAATATCATTTTATGTTTAGCCTTTTATAGCCTTTTGACTGAACTGCTTCAAAAGTAAGTAAAAGTTCAAATTCAAGTAAGTTCCTGACAAGTTTGGAGAAAACACTTTCCCTTGGGCTGTCGCTTTTCAAAACACGTTTTAAAAAATATGTTGGCAGCTCCATTTAATTAGATTAATTTATTTTTTTAATAATAACATTCTAATAACCTCTAAGTTTAGTTATTTATTTGTAATTAGTTATATTTCAGTAATGGTTTTTTTCTCAGATGATTCAGAGTATAATTCCCAAGTGATCCACAAGTGTAGTTACAATTTATTAATTTTACATTGCGGTGTTGCCAAGTTGCGACATTTTCCCTGAAAAGGTTTTTAAGGTTTTTAGTTGATAGGAATTTACTTTTTTTCAAGTATTAGGTATCGTTGGGACGAGAAAACTGAGTGAAGAAGGGGTAAAAAAACGGAGTTTGTTTAGAACACAAATTCACCCATACTGACATAATCTCAGTGTTGAGGAAACAAATTTTTGGAAGACTGGCATTATACATACTCTTATTACAAAAAAGAAGAAAAAGCGTTCATCCGTTTGGTTTCACCAAACGAAATTAAAAATGTACGGTTAAAAACATTGTTAGACTTAGATTAGTAGGTACTGGGGCACTTGGGCCTGGGAAAATTTTGAAGACCGTGGGAACTTTCTATTCCTTTGATGTTTGCCGACAAGCCGCATTGATATGAACGCCCACGCATCTTGCGGTTTTGAAGACCGTGGAAACTTTCTATTCCTTTGATGTTTGCCGCCAAGCCGCAGTGATATGAACACTCACATATCTTGCGGTTTGAGCGTGGGAAAATTTTGAAGACCGTGGGAACTTTCTATTCCTTTGATGTTTGCCGACAAGCCGCAGGTGTTAGACAGAGCAGGCAGAGTTAGGCAGAGCTTTGAAGAGACTACAGCAAACGTATCCTAGAGCGCAGGTCATAGCAGATATGGAGTACAACCCCAACGACATCAACCTGTTTAATCGCATCAAGGACGAAAAACCTTATATTACTTATAAATACAATGATTTTAAGCTTGTAAATTCCCCCAATTGAAAGTTTTGTAAACGACGTAAATAAAATGCTGGAAATTTACTTATGCTTCAATGCCGCACCCTGTCTGATGAAATAAAACTCTAAGGTATAAATAAGCATGTTTATTTGAAATATACATTGAATATAAATAGAAAAAAATATACATAGGTTATTTGAAATACATAGAATATATATTGAATATAAATAGAAAAAAAAAGTAAAGGTAGTAACAGAAAAATTATGTAAAACACGTAGACAACTAGGGCGTGTAGATAAGCCTACATTTCTTAGACCCGTAAGGAACGGAGCTGTGGTCGTCCAAGAAACGTCTCTTGGTAGAGAGAGGCTTGTACATCTTGGTTTGCTGTACAGTTATCACCTCGTGTTCTTTAGTCCTCAATATGTTTCTCGAGGTTATGCAAAAAGGAGCATACGCATTTGGTGTCGTGTACTTCCTTATTAAAAAAAAAGTTCCTTCTTTTTCGCACAGATAATTGTTGAACATGGAGCACCCAACACATCGATTATAAATACACGTATGTGAATATTGTTCACAAACACAACAGAACTGTATTAGTGGCGTTCTTGAAGCACAGTGGAGACACGTATCTCTGATTATTCCAAAATTATGTAACATTATCCGCGGTAATTTGCAGATCTCACACTTTCCAGCACATTTATTAA
>JAPWTK010001086.1:0-89527 GCA_029963805.1 Aromia moschata | reverse complement strand
ACATCCAAAAACGTCATCAAAGTTGGCCGAGAAAAAAGGGACGTATTTCTATTCTTGATCGAATTTATAACCCTTATTTATTTATTTGTCAAGACTGTCACATCATATGACAGCCATTTGTTATTTTACAAATTGTGACAGTCACTTGTCAAAAGTTTGACATAACCCGAAAAGCTTAGACATGACCGCTATTTCCATCTCTCTCTCGTTCATAGCCAGAGTTGATGACGTTTTTTTGGATGTCTCTATAAATCTAACTTGCAGCAGAACTATTTTCACAACCAAGCTGTCCAATCCATCGAATGTCAGATAGTTTTATGTATATAGATTATTCATGAAAATGTATGTATTTAGGTTTATAGCAAATTTGCCATTGCATCGTTAATTTATTGTAAATAATGGAAGCTCGCACTTTCAGTAGCACATCTGGAAAGGAAGAGTGTAATAAATTAAAACAGTAATATACATTCTATAACAATTATAGAATTGTTAAAAAATGTCAGTTATCCACAATGATAAAAAATTATGATTTTCCGTTTTACAAAACATATAATAGTCGTACAAGAGGAGGATCTATGAAAACTGAGGCTTATTGTATAGGTTAAAGAGCTATACAACCTTTTTGAACTTATTGATTAAAAATATTATCCTTCCAATGTTTATTATCAACCATCGTACTATTATTAACGTACTCTATAATTTTGATTCACATACATTCTGATTCGAAGGACACCGTAGTTGATCTTAATAGATGAGATATGTACAAGCACAGGGTAGGCAGCATACACCGCACATTTTCAAGTGCATATATCTCAAAACCTTTTAAATATAACTCCATAGAGTTTTATATCCCTGTGTTTGGAAAAAATTTAAACAGGAATTAGGAGATTCCGCTTTTTGGAAAATATACAAGGTGTTCCATTTTAAAAATTCGGGTCAATTGGCACTGGCAGGTAATTTGTTACGTACAACTAACAATATATTTAGAAAAATATAAAAAAAAAACATAGTTTCATTGGTTTTTAAAATTTTTTATTAAAATAATTAATATTAACGGAGTGCAAAAACATTTAGTAAGTGGTCTTTGTTGCAAGAGGGTTTTGAGACATAATGTATACAATTTCCATTCTAAATTGAAAATAGTTAGAAAAAAGCAAGGTTGTCGAATATATTTTCTAAAATTGCCAAGTTCACTATACAAGTATACTTCATACTTCAGTAAACTGTTAGTTCGTGACGTTCTTAGAAAGCTAGTTTCGAAATATTTAAAAAACTACGTAGATATAAATTTATTAGTCAGCATTAAAATAAAGCGTTTAAAATTACTAGAAAAAATAATTATAAATTAAAACAACTTTATGTATATTACTTAGGAAAATTTTTGAAGAGCAAGCAACGCTGCTGGCCGGCCAACTGCTGGCGGCACAGAGTAAACCACTTTGGCAGTAACACCGGTCAACGATCCATTAGATAATTAGACTTTACTTTGCATCCCATACATTGCTTAAATACTTGTTCGGTCCGCTGTGTGATAAATTTTTTACGACGCGTCGTTAAAATGATTTACGACATTAGGAATTATACTTGTTTACGACGCCAGTGTCGTGTATATCAGCTAGGTTTATTGACTTGAACCAATTTTTGAGATTGTCTGGCTAAATGAGGCATTATTTACAGCAAATTATAGTACAAATATTAAAAGTTTTGTATGCAGGCTAATTTTAATCTTCTATATTGATTTGAATGAAAAAAATTGTTCACAATTTTCGAATGTATAAAAGATATGCACATCGATGGAATCATAAAGTTGCACCGCTTTTTTTATGCCCCAGGCGTATTTATCGTTTTCAATTAAAAATAGAAGGACTATATGTATGTATATTTTCTAAAACGCCTACAAATATTTACGTTATCATAGCGAAACTATTGGACTTTAATTCAAGTTTTTTGCGATTTTTGGTAACCTAAGATGTGGAAGATTAGAATAAGATCTTCGACATTGATACCCAGTACCATGATCCAAAGACATTTATGATATGATTTATCACCCTGTATCTATGAGTATACGCGCGTCATTTTTCACGTACCTCCGTCATTCGGGCCTATTGCTGGTCAATTTATAGATTGGTGGTACCCGGTTTGAAAACGTGCCCACAGGGGTCAGCTCGTTCGCTTTCATTCGCGTGCTGTGCCCTAACCTGCTCTAGTAGACGTAATCGTTTTGCAACATTCCAGTCAAGTGCACACATTAGAGATACTGCGCTCGCGGCCGCGCAGGAAAATTGGTTTTGATAAGCCACTGTTGAAATAATAAAAGTGTGAATTTATAAAATAATATTAAATAGATCCTAAGATTCTAATAGTCTAGATCCTAATTATTTATATTTTCAAAGTGGTTCTGAAATCTGAACTGAAAATGGCGCTTCTCAGTTTTTCAAGTCTTTTGAAACTGCTGAAAATTTGAACTGGAAATCTGAACATGCCACATGTTCACGTTATGAATCATACAGGCGCTTTTTTTCGTACTTCAACCTACCTAACGGTTTATAAGTTACCAATGCAATACTATCGAAAAGCGGATATCCTGTATCTTTCAGGACACTGGCTTTATGAAGAGCACTCTCATTTATTGTGACATTATGATAGTAAATGCACATTCAAAGAATATATTGCTTGCTATAAAAAAACGCAGAGGACGAACAAAGGACAAATGTTGTTATTGAACAACATACGATAACTTAGAGGATAACATGTTATAATTGATGACGATACATAGATTAAAATGGCCATAGTTAAACTTTCACACTGTATCAGCCGTTGTTCAAAATATTACAACTTTATTTATCACTGTGTTTTATTTGAAATTTTGATGTTAATAACGACGAGGCTCTATGAAAACGACAAAAATGTTTTTTATTGTTTTTGCATGTAATGTGCAAAAAAATGCTGCTAGATCATGTCCTTAATTACTATAGTATTAGGGCTAATTACATATTATGTTACTAATGACTATTTTAATTATGTTATACCAATTTCATCAAGTTCAACTTCTAATTTAACACAATGTCGCACACAGTAATCATTGGGCAAAAATCGTTTTAATTAAACCAATTGTCGATGTTTTTGGTCATGAAGTATATACACAGTGCGCGCCTAAAGTATGGAATAAATTCAGTAAATGTGAAATAAAAGGTATTTGGAAAAAATCCTCGAACAAGTCGATTTTGTTTAATAAAAACACAATTTTTGAAGGAACGTCTATTTTCAGATGTCATTTGTTTTTGAGTAATGACGTCATCAATTTGTACACCAAATGGCAACCCCGAATTTTTTAATTTAAAATAATTTGAGAGAACCCTTTCATTGTCGATTTAACGGTATAAAAATGTTGCCTTGCCATAACAAGATTTTTGAGTAAATGACAATTGAATGTTATAAAATAGAAAAATACATTTTTCACAATAAATAAACAAAAATTTCTTTAATAAGCAAATACAATTTTATATTAAGTGTTCGAAATGCCGTCCATCAACTTCTTGGCAATATGCAAGTGTGTGTAGAAATTCTTCTTATGCATTCTGAATGACTTCCGGGGTAATGGATCCCATTTCATCTCTGATGCGATCTCGTAGTTCAGCTAAATTTTGTGGTCTTGTGCAGTAAACTTTTGATTTTAAATAACCCCATAAAAATAATCAGTGGTTTAGATCTGGATGGATCTCGCGGGCCATTCTATCGTTCTCATCTGCTAATCGTCTGAGGAAAGATGACATCTAAATATTCACGAACTGAGCGCGCATAATGCGGGGTGCTCCCTCTTGCTGAAACCCAAGGAAATTGTGTTATCTGGAATGTCAGGATCATTCTCGTTTGGGAAAATTACTGCAAGCGCTGGAACTAGATCATTTTGCAAGAGCTTCAGATATATTTCTCCTATGAGAGTTTCTTCAAAGAAGAAAGGCCCTATTATTCTGTTTGCTGACTATTCCGGCGCACACATTTAATTTCTGCGGATGTTGAGTATGTGCTTCGATGATCCAATGAGGATTCGTCCGACTCAATACCTGCAATTTTGACAGTTCACTGTGCCGTTGAACAAAGCGTGGCTTCACCGGAAAAAGTATTTGCTGGTGTAAATTTGGATTTGTTTGACAAAGATTCATCATAGTTTCACAGAATTGCAGTCGCCGGTCGGAGGTCGTCTTCGTTGAGTTCTTGCACAAGCTGAAATTTGTAGGGATAATAATTTTCTTTACTCTGGATACGTAGAGTACAGATAGTACCTACGACAGAGGTACTCTGAAAGGTACCCTCAGGAGTACCTCTTCCATATTTAACACAATGTCAATCTTTTTATCTTGGGTAATTTTTGGACGTCCTGATTTTGGTAGATCTTTAACATCACCAGTTTCTCTAAATTTGGACTCAATCTTACTAACTGTGGATTGGGTGATAGGGTTATCCGGATATTTTGCATTAAATAAATTGCATACCTCCTGCTGGGTTCTGGTCTTATTTCCACATCCGATGAAAATCAAGAATTTCAATTCTTTGTGTCACAGTTAATTGTGCCATATTAAAATTAGATTTTTATAAAAATACTAACACGGTACATTAACTTTTCGCACAATTTAATGACAAATCTTCCTGATTAACTGACGAGTAAAAACCATGGATACGTCAAAAAACTTAATCTGATAATTTTTTTGCTTAGCAACGTACTTTTTGCTGTTTTTATTTGTGTTCAGTTTTTTTCACAAATTTTCGTTTATTTATTAGTGAAAAATATATTTTTCATTTTGTAAACATTCAATTGTCATTTACTCAAAAATTTTGTTATATAAAGTGGCAACATTTTTATACCGTTAAATCGACAATGAAAGGGTCTCTCAAATTAAATTAAAAAAATGGGGGGTTGCCATTTGAAAAATAAGTTGATGACGTCATTACTCAAAAACAAATGACATCTGAAATAGACGTTCCCTCAAAAATGTGTGTTTTTATTAAACAAAATCGACCTGTTCGAGGATTTTTTACAAAAATTTTTTGTTTCACATTTACTGAATTTATTCCATACTTTAGGCGCGCATTGTACATATATGCAAGACATAAATTATATTATTGGCCTTAATCTGAAAATTAGATTGGACCTCTCGAAGTAGGTACTAGATGAACTAGAAAGTTGCTAACCCAACTGAGCCCACCGTCTGTTATATTAAAATATACTTACACCTTGCTGAACAAGAAAAAAAAGATGAATAAGTTAGCACATAGCGACTTTAGGTCTTATACCGATTGTTACGTAATTATGACATTTATTAAATCAGCGGTCCTGTATAATTTTATTATATTACTTCACTGTTACCAGCGACCAGCCATTTGTGTTACATCGATAATATGTGAGTTAGGGGATAATTTTATGTTCTGAAATATTGCACTCGACGAAGAAAAAGAAAATCATTTGTTATCGTTTCTGCAAACATAAAGACTAAATTTAAATCGTTTATATAAGTAAATTATGTATTTCGTAAGTGGAAAAGTGTGTAGCTGGTGCGTTCATAATAATCTAAATTCTATTTTCATATGCCTAAAAATATATTTATAATATATATCACTTATATAATATATAAGTGATAAGTGATCAATTACACTACCCTGCAAAATTTTGAAATTTTTGTTTTCCTGAACAATGAATAGTTGTTTCCGATGTAATTTTTCCCGTGGTCAGGTTTTTATGATATCCTAACCTAAAAGTGCAAAAACACTCGTTTTTGACATATTTGAGTTATGTAGCACCGCGATTTTTTCTCAAAAAAATGTGTGGGATCTTATAGTACGAGTGTGTTTATCTTTCAAATGCCGTTGAGTTTGCTCAAATATCTTTTTTTCGCCGAGATATCGCATTTTGAAATTTTCATGTTTGTGATTTTTCCCTATACCTGAAAACCCATTAGGGACGTGTGTATATCAAAAGATTGTTTGTTTTTTTTTTTATTAAGAAACGTTACAAAATATTTAAAAATCAAATAACATGTCATATGAATGGATGGAAGGATGAGACAAAATGTATCCTTAACATCCTTAACGATATTTCACCCTCTCGGACAACAGCATGGATGGCGTAAATCAAGCACTGATCGCAATAAGGAAAACTTTCAACCTACCGTGAAAGGAGGGAGGTGGTAGCGTTAACTTCTGGGGTTGTTTCAGTGCTAGTGGTGTTGGAAATTTAGTATCTAATGTTGCAATTATGGACAGATATGTGTACATGAATATTTTAAAAAACAATTTGCGCGATAGTGCTCAAAAACTAAATGTTTTGGATCATTATTACTTTCAACAGGATAATGATCCAAAACATCCTGCTGTTGTTCAGCAGTAGATTGCATTTAATGTACCCCAGTGGCGGTGGGTGATATTTCAGTTAGCCATATCTTGAAAACGACGCATGGGACCCACTTCACTTTTTAGGTGATGACTATACACCTCTTACAGAAAGGATTTACTAGTGAAAAAACCGTCAGCAAAGTTTGCGAAAAAATTTCAAAAAACACTGGAGCACTCCCTGGGTTCTCAGTAACGCTCTGTGGAATATTTGCAGTATATATTTTTTCATAATCTGGAAACAAATATAAGGAGACGTTTTTCGATTTGTTACAAAATATTTTTTTTTTTCAAAAAGTTATGGCCATTTTTAATTTTGAGGAAACAAAAATGTTCCTACAAAATTAAAATAAAATGGCCATAACTTTTTGAAAAAAAAATATTTTGTAACAAATCGAAAAACGTCTCCTTATATTTGTTTCTAGGTATGAAAAATATATACAAATATTCCACAGAGTAACAAAACCCGGGAAATACTAATGTTTTGAAATTTTTCGCAAGCATTATTTTTCACTATAATCCTTTTCGGTAAGAATGGTGTATAGTCATCACCTAACATGCAGTGGTTTCCCATGCGTCATTTTTAGATATGGCTAACACACCGTACGATGTACTCCATATACTTCACACCACCTCAAAGTCCCGACATAAATCCGATCGAGAATTTATGGGCTGAACTCAAACGTCGCGTAAGAAAATATAAAATTTCAAATAAACAACACCTTAAGCAGTTTGTACAGTCCGAGTGGTTCTAAATATCCCCTGCATTATGCAACCGATTGGTCCCTTCTATGCCACGGAGGCTCAAGGCTATAATTAAAACTAAAGGATATGCCACAAAATATTAAAGCTTGTTATTATGTAGAATATACAAATTTTATTTAGCGGTGTATTATGATTTATTTGTCGCCTTTTTCCTACATTTTACCGTTTATTAATTTTTATTAATACACTTGTCTATTTTTCTGTATTTTTTAATACTACATGTTTATATTTTGTATATACTTTATGTCATATGAATTAAGAGTAATTTCATTACATTTAAGTAATAGTTGTACCAATAAAAAAACAACATTTACTAAGTGTATTATGACTTTTTGTACGGCTGTAGGTTGTAACTTTTTTCTTCGAAACAAAATACGCGTTGCATTTAATCACTCATTATTACATAAACAATATATTAACGCTTTCCATAAAAACTTTCAAAAAAATTTCAATGCTCGCCGCACTCGCCGTTTCGTCAATCCGCAAACGATCTGAATACATTACGTGTGACTGGAATATTCGGAGCAGTTATATAAATCCGAAAGCATCCACTCGAAAAACGGCCGACGACAAATAGCCGCCTTGTTTCGTATAAACAATGCGCTTCTTCGGACAATTTTTGTGCTTCTTTGCGTGTCGCAACGATTGCTACAAATCGTTCAGTTGTTATTTTTGGACACGTATTACCACAAAAACGGTAGTGTGGTTTTCGAGCCGATCTAAGGAATGGTAACAATGGGCGAGTTTAAAGCCCATAGTTTTTAAATAGTACATGAGTCCGCCGACTTTGGGCGTTATGTAACACAGGCCTGTGAGGGTCGGAGAGACAAGATCACAGTACGTACTCATTCCATACTGTGAGGTCGTAAAGTTGATAAACTCGATATATCTGGTTGGGGAAAAGCTTTACAAAAAAATGCTCAGTCAGATTTGTCTAAAAGAAAAAAAAAACACACATTTTCCAAGAAAAACCATTTCCAGATCTCTTGTTTTGGAGCTATGACAACTTTCATTTTTTTCAACGGATTCGGAAAGAAAGCCATTTTTGTCCCAACCTGCCTACATGTATCTAAACCGTTATTTTTGATTGACTTGAGCTTGAGGTAAAATATCTCATTGAAAATACTGGTTTCGGTAAACCAAAGTCAATTACCTGAAAATGTGTAAACTGTCCGATCGTTTTCCCTTAATGGTGTTTAAGAAAGTCTCAACCTGAGATTCCTTGGAAACAGTTAGAAACATCATTTTTATGAAATTCTGAGGACATATTCGAAATCAGTGTTCAAAGTTTCAAAAAAAATTACTGTTCCACATTATCTATTTCTTTCTTTACCTCACTTCGCAGGTCTGTGTAATTCTCAGGCTCTAATTTTAGAAAGGAAGATGAAATGCGGCCGCAATTTTTATCCACCAACGAGAAAAGTTTTTGCTTTCTATACCGATTTAGTTATTGTAGAATTGGCGACGATAAAAAGCTTTGGCGATAATAATAGAGTGATGTAGTGAACAAAAAACGTAAAATCTAATTATCTGTAACGAATTTTTCCTTAGCGACTGTTAAGGTCAATTTTTTAATGTAAATTTTGGTAAGATATCTTATAAACGGTTGAATTTACTAATTACTGTTGCATTTTTGTTTTTCAAGCCTTTTTCATCAGTTATTTTCTGTCAAAGTATTTGTTGGTAAAAGCATAAACAGTTAAACTGCAAGATATAATAAAATAAAGAATGTGTATGATAAAGTAAAAAAATGAAAACCTTGGATGCATTTACGATATATTTTTGGTATATGGGGCATTCTACGATAAGAGGTTTTGAGTCCATAGCGGATGCGGCCAAGGGGAAAAGTTAGAATTTTTTGATTAAACACATATATTACGATTTTAGTCCCTTTTGTGTACACGTTCACTTAAGGGCAAAGTCGCTATACATATTTAGTTACTTTTTAGAAGGCCAGGGTAAATACATCGGACAGGGTAGAGACATCAAGATCAGGGTAGATACTTTTTTGACCAGGGGAAAGACCTTGACGTAATAAAACAATGAATAAGATAAACATTTATTAAACATTGTACTTAACTTATAATCAGAGTATCATTTTTGTGTTACAGCCTTTCTTTAAATCTAAAACAAGAGCTTTAGTGTCTGACAAAAAATATAAGTAAATTAACATGGCAGTACCTTCAACAAATAATAAAGTATTCTTTTATCAATACTAATTAAGTAGACTAGCGCCTTTTAAGTGGTACTTAGACTTGTCATAATCAGAATAATTTTCATATTACCTATACTTATACTATACCTTTCATTACATCAACAAGTTTTACTAAGGATATAAACTAAAAAAATAACATAACAAATTAAAAGGGCATTCTCTTGTTAACATGAACAAAAAAAATATGCTTAAAGCTTTCTCAAACACATCCACCGACTCTTTTGAAGGAGTAGAACATCCTCTGCCCTTTCAAAATCAGATTTGGTGTAAAGGGAGTGTCTCGACAATCTGGTCCTTTGCGACAAATGAAATATCTTGTTCATCAACTTTAAATAATTTTTCAGTTTTGTCAGTATTTTACAGAAAACTACCTGGATCTCGTCATCTTCTTCCAAGCCCATACACATAGCCACGTAACGGTGCTTGTTGTTTTTTCAATGGTTTTTTGGATGTCGACGACTGTTGTTCATCTTTTTGTCTGATGCCCGCCACCTATTGGTGTAATTATTTCTTCACTGTCAGGTGATTTTTTTTATCATTTTCGGACTCTGAATCCGATCCGTAAACATCCTCAACTCCCGGAGACGAGATCTGTTGTGAGATAGTATGTCATGATACAAGTTTGAAGTGATCACAATTTATATTTTCATTGCAAAATCAGCTTAATGACTTAATTTTCAACTTTTTTGGATCTTCAATGTTCCATGACACCTGATGGACACGCAAAGTACCAGGGAAGTCTTTATGTGTTCTTCGGCACTAACAAGCAAAGCGTCTTTCTCTAGGATATTTTTTGTTGTCAATAAGGAGAACATTGATGCTAGGACAGTTTTTCTGGATAGCATCTGATAGTCGGTCAGAGATGATATGTCAATACCACTAGCGACCAATCGGTCTGCTGATCTCTTACAGACAGCACCGACACCATCAGAGACCCCTTACCATGTGCGGCTTCATGGTAATTCCAAGTAAAGCGTAGTAGGTTTGGATAAAATTTTGTTAAATGAGTGACAAAGAAAGTAAAACATATATTTGTTGCGGTATTGTGTCACGGGTCCATCGCTCCAAAAATGCAGAATTTCCACTTTTGGCGTTTTTCGGGGAAAAACCTATTAAATAAAAAAATCATTAAAATTGGATCATAAACAAAGAAATTATCCGCAAACACACAAAAAAAAACATGCGGATGAACTGAGAACTTCCTTTGAGTTTTTACCATACTCCTTTTTTTAACTATAATAATTTAAAGCGTTTCTTGAGAATGTTGATAGAAGTTAGCTATATCTGAATTAGTTCGCACAGAACATCTTATGATTCACATTATCTCCCCTGGTCAGTGAGTATCTCCCCCGGCAGTTTTTTGCCAGGGGAAATACGGCAGGGGAGAGACGTTTTCGTGACAAATTTAAAAAAATTTAACAAACATAAGTTAATGTTGGATTAATAATATATCACACCTCAACTATTACAGTATTGTTGAATTTAGGCAGTAAAGGCGAATAAATTAAGTGAATTTTATAAATTTTACGACTTACCAGTGGAGAGACACAATCACCTTGCGAAACGACTGCACCGCACTCTCGCGTCGCGCCAACTAACAAATAACAGCTATATAACGGCTCGTGTGTTTAGTCTTACAAACTTCAAGTTGATACGTCTGTGAGCGTCACATTGAATATGGGCGTCTAATACTTCTATTTGCATTAACGGACCAAAATTCGCCTGGAGGTAGATACGCAAAAAAAACGGGACAAAAATGAAGTTCGAAAATTATTGAAAATAAACAAATATTGTTGTATTTTTCCCTTTATAATACTTAAGTATGCTTGTTTAAATTCGTGCTAAATATACTTTAATTTAGCAACTGCGACAAAAGAAGGTATGTACTGTCTGCACATTTAACTAAAAACGTCAAGGGGACAGGCCAGGGTAGAGACTTTTCAGACATAAATATTTAATTTCAGGAAAATGTACTTTAATTGGGCATTTAATCATAATGCTATTTATAAAATACAGTAAGATGCTGTGATTTATTACATGAAATGACAAAAATAGCATAAAAAATGATATTTTATAATGGATGCCGTACATTACCTCTTATCGTAGAATGACCCATGTATCAAAAAGTAATACCTCCTGTTTGGAGCAGTATAAAATTTTAAAAAATATTTTTCGATCATACACAAGTACTATAAATTATATGAAATATCTAGGAATATGTATATATTTTTTTATTTTCTTTGCTGGTGATATTCCACTCTGTGGATCGGGTCGGTTTCTAGAAAAATACATTATTTGTTTAAAATCTTGATAGTTATGAAATAAAGTGGTATTTTTAGGAAACAATCTAGATTATCACATATTTTTTTGGAGTATACGTGTTTATGGAACAAATGTATGAAGAACAAACCGAATATTAATTTACGTACAGCTAGATGTTAAATTGTTTAATTTTGCATTTTCTTGGGAGAAAATAATTGAAACGGTGGTATTTTTTTGCCAATTAAAAAATGATTAAAACAAAATAAACCTTTAGGTATTACAATTGGAACATTAAACAATATATTAAATTAAAATAAATAAATATTCAGAATGTTTATAATTGTCTATAATTAAGTTTGTATTATTTGTTATGTTCACTGTTGATGTAAACGTTTACATGTAACTGTATAAACGTTTACATTTTTTTATACAAGGATTGGCATACCTACATTTATAGCTTTGTTTAAATTGGTGTATTTTCTTAGGATTGATGAAATTTCTGTTTCAATGAAAAATAGATTACCTATCTGAAGTATTTGAAAAAAAATATTAATAACTTATTTAAATGATATTGTGTTACTTATATGATTAATTTAAAATGATTCCCGATACTTACTAAAAAAATATTATTCACGTTTTCTAAATTTTACGTCCAGTTTGGAATTTTAAATGGAACTTTAACCCTTTGCGTTTTAATAACCTTAATTTGATACGGTTACTGCTGTGACCTGATAAATAAAAATTAGAAAGTGTAAAAACGGTTTGTGCGCATTTTCATTTGTCAAATCTCATTGTTTACGTTTTGCTCTTGTTATGTTACTATTAGTCATTACGTTGGTTTCCTAACGTGGCTAGGGTTTAGTAACCCAATTATTGTGGTTAACGCGAGGTACCGATTTTACTAGCAAACTATCTACCCAGAATCTAGTATTTTTTTATCGTGGTCTAAACGCGGAAATGATAATGTTCTATTCCCCAGTATAGGCGAAAACAATAATATGCCTGCGATTACTAAATTCGGTATTAGGAAATTTAATTAGATAGTAATAATGAATTTTGTAATTTAGGGGGAGAATGGAGTAAAAACACAACATAAAAATTTTAACCACAAAATTCACTGTTTAAATAGGAACAAAAAACGAGTTTAATTTTTTTCCTTGATAATCGTTGTATATTCGAAAAAATGGAAAGAGATAAAGGTTTTTAAAAGAACTTGTGCTATATCGTGCATATTTTTGTTATGAATTAAGTCATAAGAGAGTTAGGACACAAAAATGAATAGTGGTTGCTTGTGTTAACCCATGTGGGCGCAGAGGGAAAATAAAAAAATACCCCAATATGTCCTATTAGTAAGAGACACACCTTCTTAAGAGACACACACCCACTTAAAATCACCTGTAGAGCACGTTTTAAAAGTTTTAACATAATTATGGGATACTCTGTATATTGACAACATATACTGATATATAAGCAGTATATTATTTTACACTAGGTGCAGAAATTAAAGGATATAAAAAAATTTCAAATTTTCATGTGATTTTCAAAGAACTGTAACTTCGTTAAAAATGGTCGTAGGGAAAAGAAAAAAAGGAAATTGATACTCCAAGTTTTTGGATCTTGAATTGAAAAGGTCCACGGACCTCAATAATTTTTTCGATGTGTTCATCATTATTAGGTCTTTTAGATAGTTTAATTATCTTTAATTTGACCTGTTATTGAGCCCTGTACGATGATTTTTCGCCGAGTTATCGCCACCGCCGTTCAAAGCAAAAATGTCATTGTTGACTTTGATAATCATTCGGGAAATAATGAACGTACAGAAAATTCAAGTAGGGTTTTGCGAAAACTACAAAGTTTCCTTTACAAGCAGTAGTGATTGTTTTTTTTTTCAAAAAAAAAAAAATCGAAACAAAATGTTGATTGAAAAAGAGGCAAAAATTGCATAATTAGGGATATTTGCATAACTTGGCATACATTTGCAAATTATGGATAGACTAAGGATATTGACTGCAACTTTTCAACCGTAGAGTACCCCAAAGAAACCCTGAAAGTTTCAAAGTGCTGCGATTTTTCTTTCACAGTGCTCAGAATGGTTGAAATTGTTGCTAAAAATCAATGTAAAGATTGATTTTTCACTTTTCGTTCTCTCACGTGTTTTTTCACGTTTTTTAAGTTAAATCAATATCCAAAGAAAATTTCCCCTCTTTGAAAATCACCTAAAAATTTGGGATTTTTTTATATCCTTTAATTTCTGCATCTAGTGTATTTCATTTTATAATGGAATTTTCTATTAAATTCCTAAATTTAATAGATTTTTCTAAATTTCTAAATTTCACCAAAAATACTATTTTTGGTGAAATATTCAGGGTTTTTTGGTGATATAAATTGTTATTTTTTTTCTGATAGTTTCATAAATCAAGAACTCTTGTTCCACTTTCTATTTCAGCATAAATTTTTAGTTAACCGTTTACAATTAAATTAAACAGTTTCAGTTAACCGTCTCTCTCCTACACTTCTTTGCTAGTTTTATTTTTTCAGCGATTATAAGAAGAATTTATAGTGTATATTATACGAGTATGCTCTACCCTGTTATAAAAAAGGCTATTAAACTTATACAAAATCGCTTCTTAATTGGAGTCGCATTGTGATTAGTCACGTGCCTCGAATATCCGATACGGCGACCAAGTGGAATATGATAAAGGCGATTTTTAGTTCTAAATTGGATCGACGCCTACTCCACAATCCTTAGTGTTGTAGGTATTCTAAACATGCACCACACCTGTCCCTGCCGTGGTTCTGTTTTGATAGAAGGTAATGGTTAGCCATTTCGTGTGTACTTAATTCTCTTCCCAGCGACGTTGAGTTACTTTCATTTATAGTCGCTGTATTATGAGTAGAGGCCGGCGACGCGGTTGCAGTGGCGGCGAAGACAGGGTCGGTTCGGGGTGGTATACAAGTGTTTTGTATATTTATTTTGTTAGCCTGGGGCGTGGTGTGGCTATTAAATAACCGAACTGCTGTTATAACACTTATTCGTTACCAATTACAGTAGCACCTCTTTCGCCTTCCATGTACTCCCCTTGGCGATCTCTACACCGTCACAGGGGGCAAGGTCAGGCGAGTATGGTGGATGTTCCAACACAGTAATGCCGTATTCTGGAAAAAACACCTTCACAGACAAAGCATAATTAGCCGGTGCTGTCTTGGTGAATCTTCCATGAGTTGGTATTCTACCAAATCGAGTCTTCGTCTTCTCACACGCTCCCGAAGGGCCGTGAACGTAAACCATGCCTCGAATGTCAAAAAAGACGATCATCATCGCTTTGAATTAGGATTTGCTCATTCTGGCTTTTTTGTTTGCCTTGGCGAGTTCGGGATCTTCCAATGCTCAAAGTCAACAATGGATCCCCCAATGAATGCATTGCCGCTTTGTTTCGGGGATGTAAGTAAAAAACCACGGTTCATCACAAGTAATCACCGTGTCTAACAAGCCTGGATCACTGTCAATGTTGTTTAGAATGTCATCGCAAATGTTCATTCTTGATTCCTTTGCTCGGAGTGAGGAGTTTTGGCACCATTTTTCGCAAACTTTGCGCATGTTGAATGATTCATGCAAAATCTGGCGAACTTTTGTCGATCCCTGTTATTTCACAAAGCTCTCGGATGCGTAGACGACGATCTTCACGCATCAATTTATCAATTTTTCAATGGTTTCATCTCTTTTTGACGTTGAGGGCCCTCCGGGACGCGGATCGTCTTCGATCGTTCCACGTCCTCCTTTAAACCGTTTAAACCATTCAAAAACTTGTGTGCAGGATAAACATTTATTCCCGTACACTTCTTTTAACATTGCATAAGCGTCTGTAAAAGTTTTCCCAGTTTAACAAGAAACTTGAGATTAACTCATTGCTCCATCTGAACATTACATTTTTAGACTAATTCAAACGTCTGCCACAGTCAAACTGGCGATCCACTGGCTTGTCCAGTGAGCTCAGGGTGTGCAAAGTATCACCAGACACAGTTCTGTTCAAACTTGTCGCGACACGCTCGCAGCGCGCTGGTAGCAGCATCAGCGGTTATTTAACAGCCACACCTTGTATTATAGTGGCTTGCGTGTTGAACTTTTGTGTGTGGAGATGACTAGAGGCAATAAAGCCGTATAATTCGAGCTACAGAAAACTGCAGAGTATCATGCTATGATTTTAATATAGAGCATTATAAACGCATCACTAGTAAATAATACTGCTAAAATTTTGTCGTCATTGTTTTCGTATTTGTCTTCACAACTTTTTTGGTCACTGACATGTTTAGCCTACATCGTTTCAGGTTTAGGTTAGGACCATAAGTCTAGGATAATTAGGATCTATGACTAAACGTTTCCCTGCTGATATAAACTGCTCACTCATGATTTTTGCGTCCATAATCGCACTACATTATACTGAATCAAAGTCACACCTTTCAATCTAGATAAAGGTATAAACAAGAAACACAGTAAATGTATAAACAAGTATACTATCGTTACAGTACACAGAACAAAATAAATTATTAAATTAATTTATCAAGAGATTTTCTACTCAAGTTAAGCCGCGGTTAAGCCCTCACACCGACTAAAATAGGTGTACTTTACATACCGTACAGATCAACAGTATGTCAGTTACTGTTATTAGGCACTACATTAATTTGTGTTACTAGAAATTAAAGTCTAGTCTAAAATTTTAACATACCCAGTATGTCATAACTTTTTCAAAAAAAACACAAAGATTTTGCTTTGCATTAGATTTTATGGTTTTAGAAAAAACAAAGAGTGTTGCGACACCCAACATCCAAATAAAAAACTCAGTAAGTCAGTGGTAGCTCATTGGTAAAAGTAATTCCTGGCCAGTTCTGTCAAGTATCACTTTGTGTTCATAATTTATATACATAGGTACTTTCTAACAGAAGCTGACAATCGTAGCAACTGATTTAGTGGAATTAATTTGGCCGAAACATCTGTTGTCTCATTCGTCATCACTAAGTCCTTAGCAATAATGACTCCGCAGAAATTTCTTTGTAGTGTAAATCTAACATTCAGTTTATTAAATAGTTTTGAATATATTTGGATGTAACAAATGATTTTCCAAATCAGCACATCAGCTTTCAATGAACTTTTCTAATTTAACCGACCTCCTCATATCTCTTCGATTTATAAATTACCAACTCAATCCTATCAAAACAGTGGACACCCTGTATATTCTTACAAATCCTTTAAATGTTTTAGAGAATTTAATGGACATCAAATAGTCATGTATCCTAACCCAATTTATTTCGTCTAGCCCGCAATTTATAGGTCTGCCTTCTAGCGTCTTCTAAATTCTTGGAATTAAATAAAAGTTGAATAACAAAACCGCAGATTTTAAACATATTTAGAAAAGAACGTCTCGCCGTGAGTCATGTTCCCATTCATTTTGGTTGGATTATTACCAAATTACTTAGGTGTACAATACTTATAACCAGTTTACGCATTGTTGTGAAATGGACCATTATTGTTAGAAACCGAGGACAACAGACTACAATGACCATAACGAAAACATGTGAACGAAAATCGTGGACGAGATAAGAGAATATTGTGTGTGGGAGATTGCCATACCAGGGGAAATAATTTTGAGAAGACAATGTGTCAAACTTGAATATTCCATTTGAAAACACGAAAGGGCGATGTCGTTTTTGTTTAGGGTAAACCTAAACAAAAAACGACCCGTTTCGGCCCAGAATGTCAAGACATATTCTTAAAGTTTAAGGCAAACTCTTTCTGATCGTGTACACCAAATTTGCGAAACGTGTTATTAACTATAAGAAAAATGGGGATTTTTTATAAAAAAAGCATGATTTTTCCGCACTATTTTTTTTGGAAATCGAGTTTTCAAAAGCTTTCAAGGATTTGCAGGTCGAAGTTTGATCTTTCATCTTGGTGTTTTCAAAAATGGCGCCCGAACTGCAAAATTTTCACGAAAACGCTTATGAATTTTTATCTCAGACAATATGAATGTATGGATAAAATTAGCAAGAATTAAAAGTGCTTACAATTACTCAATAAATGCATCTGAATTTTTTCAAAATGTTTCGAGGACGAACTTTTTTGATTTTGCAGTTAGCAAAAATTTTGCTAAATCAAAAAGTCGTTCAAATTACTCTGGAAATTCATACGTATTCTATGGGTAATTCTACGAACTTTTTTGTTCTTGGTAATTTTCTCTGTGGAGTTCACTAGTCTTCAAGAAAAAAAACTAAAAGATCAAAATTTTATCGGGTCATGTAGAAATAATTTTGATCTTTTGGAATTTTTTACTGAACCCGTTAGGAAAGAGCTTCCTTGAACTTTGAGAATGTCTTTTTCAATTTTTTTGAATCGCAAATAGCGTAAGTTATAAGCCTCAAAGAGCGGTGTACCGCGAGGGACATTCTGGGCCGAAACGGGTTAATATGTAAAGAGAGGTTAGGCGATTGTGCAATATGAAATTGAAAATTTATGTTATAAATATATTGTTTATTGATTTATTTTTTGATTAGATATTTCTAACATTGGAATTAACTTGTAAAAAAATTATGAAAAACAACCTATTCGAACGACTTCACGCGACTTTCGGTACCCGTCAAATTTAAGATTTAAAAAAAATGTTTAAATTGGTCCGTTGAGATTTCAAAAAGTTATATTAAAACAAGTTGTTCTTCCCAAATTTTACATTAGTATGTAATCTTAATGCTCTATTAGAACATTTTGTTTTTTGCCACTTTTTTAATATCCACAGAAGTACATCTACAAAAAATACTTCAAAATTCGAAAATCAAAACTCTATTAGAGATAGATTTACCACACCACTAACTATTTATTATAAAATGTCGATTAAGAACGATATTAACACTTCTAAATATTACATATGTCGTTTCCATGCAAAATTGAAGTTGACAGTGTCTTTAGTTTACTATTATTCTAGCATCCATCTAGTGCTGAAAAAATTGTTAAAAAACGTCCTAAACAACAATTTAATTAATACACTTAAATTAAATAAAAACATTTAATCAAAAAAGAAGTAAAACTTTTGAAATCGCAAAAAATAGGTTCATTTTGAGCGATTTTTTAGAAAAATGTCAAATTTGACACGTATTAAAAGTCACGCGATCCCGTTGGAGTAGGTCAATTTTCATAATTTTTCAGTACCTACAAGTTAGTCCGAAAGCATCATTTTAAAGTCGTTAAAAAATATTTCGCGTATGACGCCCACTTCATAAAGGGACACTGTATACATACCTGCTGTTTAGAGATGCTTTTGATATTTAGAAACAATTTTTGAGTTTAGGAATATCTTAAAATTATAGTTGGTTTTCTAAATCCATAACTTGTTTTCCATATTTTTACATAAAAAAAAGAGGTGTAATACAAAACAAATAGATTACGCTGGAAAGCTAGACCTAATATAGATAACAGAACTAACTGATATTGATCCTAATATCAACCTAAACATTGGCTACACGTATTCTACAAATAGAGCTAATAGAATAAGCTAAGCGAGTTCCAATTTGTTACTCATTCCACTGTACACAACTCACCCCAAGTTTATTGTGAAAATTAATTTACTGAAATACAAAACATAATAATCAATTATCTTTTATATTCCATAGTAATAGTAATTCATTCGAAACCATTTGTATGTCCTGCCGTTCTTTCTCAGTAGTTACTTGTTCATTTCAAGCGTAATTAACATGAATGAAGAATTGACCCGAATACACCAAAACAATGTCCTTTCATTAAGAAGAAATGTGAATATGGGAAGATTTGTCTGTATACACACAAACTTCGTAACGCATTTCTGTCTAATTTCTCAAGGATGCAACCGCTGTTAAATGTCTGGCATTAATTAATATTTTGTTTTACTATTTTCCATCAGAATTGACCTTGCAATTAGGCATTTGGTTTAGTCGTAAAGAAAAGCCGAGTTTCCACCATACTAAATTATTTGCATTTTTACAAGAGAAGATATTCGATGTGGTTTATATTAAAACGTACTTTCATTATAAATTGCTTTGAAAACATGTGATATTTAGCTGTAATGGAATAGAATGCGATACACCGCTTTTTTCCCATTTATTGAAACTGATGTTCATTGTTTTAGGTTTCTAATAAAGAAATCCATTTTGTGCATGCAGATTTTTGTCTTGCGGAATTCTGAAATATTTAGAGGTTGAAGTTAACGATATGAAATATTCAATAAATTCGTTAATGTATTGTAAATATATTCACCTAATATTTATCGCTTTGATGTTTTTGATGTTTGGAGGAACGAGTATTACTTTCGTTTAGCTTATTTAGTTTTTCATTTATTATTGTTAGAATGGGAGCTTTTTTGATTTAAGTTTATTTGGAACATGACCATGTTTATTCTAATGGGGGAAATCCACTTATAAATACATACCACTATAAATACATTTTTGCACTTTTATCTGTTACTACTGGATTGACTTAAATTAAATTCTTACAGTTTCTTTATGGAAGTGTACTTAACACTTTCTAAAGGCATAAAACAATCTCTCCGATTTAGTCAGATTAATATTACAGCACCATGCGTACAATTATTAACCCTTGAATTGCTTTCTCGCCAATTAAGATTTTCGAAAACCGTTTGCTGAAATTGATCTGATAAAACTATTCTACATCCATTAAAAAAATGGTTTTGTTTACCAACCAACCAACTTGTTTGAGAAAAACGTGTCCAATAAAACTACATGCACAATTTGTTGTAAAAATATAAAATAAAGTACCTACTTCAGTAAGTTCAGTAAACTAACTAAGATGCTTTATTACTAATAGCTAATAGCTGACTTAGTCGCATTCACTGTCATTAATCTTCCGGCATTTCCAAGGCATGCTTTCGTCTATTTTATGGCGTATTTTTGAGGTAAAGATCTCCAGATCAATGTAATTGACTTGATTTTTTTGACTTCATTCAGGAGTCTAGAGACTGTGACGGAAAATCTAATCATTCAATAATATCATTTTCCTATTTTCGTCCCGTATGAGTCGACTTCAGTATTTAGGATTTTTGGTTTGAAAAGTGAAGACAACTGAGTTTTTTTATACAGTGCATCTTAGGCGAAGAATTGCCCTACCACCTGTGCTTGGAGTTACGCGTCTGTCGATTTCCATGTAAAAGTTCTGCTGGATACATTTTTATCAAACAGACTGTGGTTAAGCTGGTTCCGAGAAAAGTGCACGTTTGTCGGAAAATACGCGATTTTCAGTGTAAGAAAAAAAAACGAGTCATTTCGTGATTTGGGCTCGTGTTACAACAAACATTTTTGTAACAAGGAAAGCGACTTTGGGATTTTTGATGTTTCTACATTTAATTAATACAAAGAAAAACTTTCAACAACTTTGATGTTTGTCGATATATTGATAACATTGATAAAAATCTATTGTTTTAATTGTTTGGCCAGTGATTAAAAACTTTACAGATATTTACGAATGTTTTGAGTTTAATTTTTTGGTAAACTTCATTTTTTTTTATAATCCGTAAAATAGTTTAATCATAATTACAATGATTGACGTTTATATTTGTGCCTATCGCGTTAGTACTGAAATGATGTATTATTCACTTCCTGTGCATTATATCATGAGTACCTACACACCGCTCTTTTTTAATTTCTCAATTAGTAGAGCGAGAACTCGTTCTGTTGATAAAAGCATATACGGTTTGATAATCGCCTTAACTGTTTCACTTTCCTAGGCTATCGGGCGATTTATCAAGTTTTGCAATAAAAAAAAATGTATTTAGTACGCCATATAATTAATAATTACATAAAGTGGTTTCTTTTAGTGGAATGTTTTTCGCTTGTGTCAGACGTTTTTTTTAACCGTGTGGAACAATAGTTCCTGCGGTGTCGTTATAAGTAATAACAATTGCATGAATACCGTGTAACAGTATTTATTTTTCATTTTCATTCATATTACCAATAATTTTCGCTATCTGCTCCACAATCGTGTTGGGATACAGGGTGACACTTAATGCTATGTACCGGGTGTTTCACTATAAATGGACCTCCCCTAACTTTCTTATTTGGCTTTATATAAAAAAAATGTTAAATACAAAAGTTGTAGGGTACAAGGTTAAGTTTTTTATGATATAATATAGTTTTCATGTATAGGGTATATAGGGTATAAGCGTGATAAATAAAAATGTATGTTTTTCTTATGGAACACCCTTTTATATTGTATCACTAAATAATTGGGCGCATCTCCCTGATTACGAATATTTATAGTTTATTATACTTGTTTAAAAAAAATACTAAGCAAACAAACGAGTATTTCAATTTTACGTGTAGTATGCAATGGACTCAAGGATGCGCTTGATACGAAGAGATTGTGTCAAAAATTTGCTGAAAAGTGTTGCAAAAGTATAAAGGACTTTGAAAAAATACAGGTTTCACCCTTTTAAGCCAACAAGGGTCCAACATTTAACCCAAGCTAATAAACAAGATCGTTTGACATTCTGCAGAACTATCTTAGAAAAACTAGAAAGGGATACAAATTTATTCCATAAAATGTTGTGAAGTGATGAGTTTTCTTTTTAGCACTGTATGAATTCCAAATAAGAAAAACATTCATTACTACATTTCTTACAATACCGAAAAGTTTTTTGAAGTGAAACATTCTGCTCGTCGATCTGTACACGTGTGGGGTGGGATAAAAAAGAATAAAAATTTTGGTCCGATTTTTTTTAACCATTCGCTGACCGGTGATCGGTGATCTTTACCTTGACAAGCTATAGAACGACATTGAAGATTTAATCGATCAATTATCTTTAAATGTTGCCTTAATAACAATTTTTTTAAATTAAAAATATGAAATCTGGATTGGAAAACGTGAAATAATTAAGTGGCCACCGAACAGTCCCTACCTAACCCCGCTTGATATATTCTTATATTTTCATTTGAAAAATAATATATATCTAAAAAAACACAACAATGTTGCATTAAAAGAAGTTATACAAACTGGTATTGAAACAGTAAATACAAATCCATTTTAGTTAGAAAAAAAACCTATTAAACTGGAAAAAGCATACCGCCTCTGTATAGAGGTGAACGGTGGCCATTTTCAGAATCTCGTTTTTTTGCTTAGATTTTTAAAATAAGTAATAAACTATAGAGACATCCCAAAAAAACGTCATCAAAGATGGCCAAGAAAAAAAAGACGTATTTCTATTCGTAATCCAATTTATAACCTTATTTACTTGTCAAGACTGTCACATCATATGACAGCCTTTGTTTATTTTACAAATTGTGACAGTCACTTGTCAAAAGTTTAACATAACCGAAAAGCTTAGACATGACCGCTATTTCCATCTCTCTCGTTCATAGCCAGAGTTGATGACGGTTTTTTTGGATGTCTCTATATTTACATATATTCGTAATAAGAGAGATGAACTCAACTATTTAGTGATATAATATACAGGGTGTTCCATAAGAAAAAAATACATTTTTATTTATCACTCTTTTCTGCAACACCCTATATACATGAAAACTGTGTCATAAAAAACTTAACATTGTGTAACTTTTTATTAATTTCGAAAATAACATGTGTCTGGCCTTGCCTTAAAGCGATAAACGTTAGATATGTTTTTCTACTGTTTCGAATTTACATTTTCTTTAAATTGACCGCAACACCGGAGAAATGCTTTGTTCGAAATGAATAGGCTAACTTTTTTTATTTTTGAGGTTATTGAAAAATGATATTTGGAAACAACATTTGTTTTAACTAGTTATAAACGCCTTTCAAAAAATATGACTCAACTTAGGAATCATCCTGTATTCCAAGCATCCAAGCATGCTTCCAATGCAATACAAGCATTTTAAGACCTATGATTTAAAATGCTTGGTGTTCAAGGTACAAGGTGTTACGTTTTTTTTTTTGGTTTTTTATTACATTAAATTTTGGTACAGGTTATTATGGTTTAGACATACAGAATTACACTTTTTGTCCAGGAAGGATTTATTTTTATTTTACCAGTGACTTAGCTGTGCCTATACCCTTAGACAATTTTAACGAATACATTCCACTGATTACTTTTAATAATTAGATTATTATCAATTACTGTTCAATTTCAAGCAAAAAAGGTTTTTTTCATTTTTTTTTTGGATTTAGGTAATTTGAATCAAAATGCTATTTACATACCATCTTTCCGAAGACCATTTTTTCATAAGAATAACGTAGCATTTACCAAATCCCTATTCAATTGATATAAAAAATCAGTTGCATCACTAACTTTTCTATATTTTAATTGTATGAAACATACCTTAAAATAAGTAGGTATAAAACATTAAGTAAACACTCTGTATTTAGATTTACGTTTAAAGTTTCAAAATTTGTAAATCTACATAGTTCCACTGTCACTGTTGTTATTGAAGAAAAATGATTTAAAACGCATATTTTTCATTTCATTTCGTCTTTCAGTTAACTCATATTAAAGGTAATATATGTAATACATAAAGCTCAAACTGTGAACAAATTTGTTTACATATTGGAAAGAACTTGGCTAAGACGTTTTTTTTGCACAGCCGACTTGAGGTCAAATTTATTTGATCGTTGGTTATAACCGCAACTTTTTTTTGCATTATTTTTTGCTTTTTATCAGGGCGGTGGATCCATTGTATTCATGCAACGTTCCACCAATTAGTGTATTTCAAATGTAGCAACAATTTGGCGATTTAGTTGTGAAACTGGATAAGGCTAATTAAACGCCTCGTGAAACAATTTCGTTCGCAAGCAAAAAAGGCACGGCTAATTCGAAGAAGATTTATTTGCCGCATTAAAAAAATACGCGGATCAAATTGCTCATCCGTTTAGATCTGCGAGAAATGAGAAATATGTGGTGGTTTTTCGAAACGAAATTGTATTGTCGAGTTATTTAATTTTTTTCTGGTAACTAGTAAGCCGGATCCTTTTACTTTCACTTTTTCGCTTTGGAATACTTTATTCGAGTATTTTTTATGATATCACATTTTAAATAATGTTTGATTTGTATAAGAAAACAATTATTTTTAAACGAACGTTTCAATTTTTGGTGTAAGTGTTGTGAAACCTACAAATAACCAACGGAGTTTTGTAATAACTTTTACAGTGTCAGTTGTAAGACACGTTTATGAGAAATGCAAGGATATAGGATATTTATTGGATATAAGTTAATATGTACTGAACACAGCATTTTTTGCATATTTACTTATGATATCACACCGTAAAGTTATTTGCATTTAGTCATGTTGTTGACCTCATCGATTATGTTTATTTACATCCGCAATTTTCGGACTAATAATAAAATTTTGGGGACCTTAAAACGTGTCTATGGTTAGTTGATTGACGACCTTACACGGTCGACTAGATAAGAGCAAAATGTTCGATTATTCATTCCTAAATATTAGAATATTGCCACATATGTAGTTACCAATACTGTTACAAGATTTAAAAAAAATGTTGCTGGCTTGGTCCTTGAACTTATCACGTATTATTTTTTAATTGACGTTGTGTTTGAAGCATTTATTTTTCAAACTGTTAGGTGTAATTTGGGCTTTAGTTTTACTTTTGTGTAGATCCTACAGGTATTTTATTAAAACCTGTTAACAGATACATTAACCTAAACTAACTGTATATGTAAATTATTTTATTGCGTTTGTATTTTATGTGTTTGAAATATTATAGTCTTTAAGAAAAATTGCAATTTGAATGACCATCCCCCTTTTTGAATTATATTTTGTCAAACTTCGTTTTAATTTTTGTTGCTTAAATAGCGTTCCACTCTGATCTTGTAATTTTTCCAAAAATGTGGTCGAATCTCTATGCTTCAGATTATATTTAGTAAGGTTTTTGAATTCACCAACCGTCGCCGCTTTGGATACAAAAGCTGTGAAAGATTTAATTAAATAATTTTATTAAATCTACAATTATTATAGATTGCTCTTTATAAGGTAAGTCTTCATAAGGTTTAATGGTGGGTTCATGCAGAAATTTTTAGTAATAAGAATAAGAATAGTAATAAGCATAAAAGTTAAACCTTCGTTTTATAATGACCCAGTTCATGCAGCAAATCCTTATTTTTAAAATTATTACTAAAAATTATGTTTGCTGCATGAACTGGGTCATTATAAAACGAAGGTTTAACTTTTATGCTTATTACTATTCTTATTCTTATTACTAAAAATTTCTGCATGAACCCACCATTAGATCTAACAAAACTTAAGGCAAGAACTATGAACCAAGAACTTTACACCACGAACTCTATGTATGTATATGTAACATATTTTTAAGACAGGAACTTTACACAAAGAACTCTATACCTTAATAGTTCTTGCCTTAGGAATTAACAGTTCTTGTCTTAATTTATAATGGTTTATGTTTTAGGTTTAAGCTTTTAATTTTTTGGCGATCTTCAGTTTTTTTTGAGGTTGTCAAAATTCCTAATAAATCCCAAATTAAATTTTCTTAAAATTAAGAACTGTAATTAGAACTGTAACTTTCGGTGTGCGTTGCCGAAAATACATAATGCGTCCCAATAACCACTTGTACAACCTAAAAACATAAACAAAGTTGATTTTATGTTAATTTAATGATATATTAATAACATTTTTCTAGAAATTTTATTTCTCACTTTTCCTTCCCATTTAAATACATTCTCTGCAGTTCAGATTCCTCTAATGCTAATCTGTTACACCTACATAGATTAGAAAAAACTGATGGCAATACTTATTTATAACCTTAATATAATGTTATAATGTTATAAAGAGTTATAATGTAAATTAATTTGTAATTATTCGTATTATTACACGAAATTATCAAATGAGAAGTTAGCCTTTAAGAAGTTACAACGAAGCCATGTCAAGCCTAAGTTCGACAAAATTTAAGTCCAAATATGAGTTAAAGTACGCAAATCTTATCAAAATTAGTGCGAAACTGAACAAGTCAAGGAACTAACTTTAAGTAATTATTTAACCACTTTATTGAAACTCATCATAACATAGTATAAAACAAAGTCGCTTCCCGCTGTCTGTCCCTATCTTTGTACTACCTATGTAAGAGCTTAGATCTTTAAAATTAGGCAACGGATTTTGATGCGGTTTTTTTTAATAGATAGAGTGATTCAAGAGGAAGGTTTATATGTATAATACATGCATAATATAGTAGAGAAACACTGATAATTTTAGAGGTTTCTAATGTGATGTCGTAAATCAGGCGAAGCCGGGGCGGGTCGCTAGTAAATAATATAATCATTACCATCTAGGGGTGTAATAGATCATATTACAAGACTAGTGCGGAAATAAAGACCATTACGAAACTATTAAAATTTTAGCATTTTAAATTAAAGCAAGTAAGAGCTATTGCGATGGTTCGCATTGGTACCCAAAAGTGAAGAAATTTACTGTCTCCGATATACTTAACCTTCACCGTATAATTTTCCTGAGGAATTTAAAGCGAGCGCATGGCTAATTGGGATCTCGATTTTGCAGTTTTTCGTAATAGGTACTACTGGTATGATCAAGGTCAGGGAATTACATAAGTATAATGGATGTTATTTTGAAATGTAGCAGCTTAAAAAAAAATGCTCTGCTCCTAATATTAATTCGTTACAATGGCTAAATTGTTTGTTCTCTTATTAAATTAGAATATCGTGTCAAAGCATCAATCAAAATGTTTTATTATCCATATTTGTCAAGCCGTTATATACAATTAGGTATTTATTGTTAGCCGCGCTGCGAATGTTTTGCACGTCCACTGAGGCCTAAGTATCTCCGCGGGCTATATGTATAAAAAACCATGAGTCATAAAACGTTTAATTAACATTTAAAACGTAAAAGGCCTTTATATAGCGACGGTGAAGGGGAGCGATCCTTCGACTGGAGCTTTTTTTTTAATTTTTCCGCGCTGCATCGTTGTCTCGTAAAAGTTTCACGGACTACGATCAAGCGATTCGAGCCGACGGTCGGTGTGTTGAAACAGATGACGACGGAGAAAAAGTTGGCGTTTAGGTTTTTTGTTCTTTTCGGTCCGGTTTTGGTTAAGATGAGAATCTGTAGTTCCTATTATGAATTTGAATAATCGGTATGATCTTCAGGACGAAACAAAAAAAAAATGTTTTCGTCATATGGTTATTTATTCAAATTAATAATAAAGGACATTTGACCTATTGACAATAAAAAAAAGGTGAGATGAAGCAATATATAAAATTTTCTAATAAATAACACCACCACACAAATAAGAAAAAAGTTGTCTGAAATGTACATGCGATATAATATGGTTTCCAAAGTATTTTTCCCTCTTATCACGAATCCGGTGATCAGAATTGCTCCATCACTTCAGTTTTCACCAAAATGCTGGAGAATCTTCAGAAAATTGACACTCCAGCACTTTGATGAAAACTCGATACAGATGGTGCAATTCTGATACCGGATTCGTGTTCAGTGGATACAAATACTTCGGAAACTATACATATGTATATCACACATAAAGTACAGTTCATTAGGGAAGTTCTTCATTTTTCTGAAGATTATTCGACATTTTGCTGAATATTCGTGTTCAGCGGAAAAAATACTTCGGAAACCATATACCGCATGTACATTTTAAGACAAATTTTGTTTTTTTTGTGTCGCGGTGTAATCCTTAATTTATATTTTTTGTTGCAAATATTTTTTTTACGAAGTGTTTTACATCAGTTTTAAGGAAAAAAAACACTAAAGCTGTTGGAAATAGGTTCATAATAGAAAACTATTTACAATATTTGTAATCCATTTGTCTATTATTGAGACATTTGAGGTTTTTCCTCATTCATTTTCATCTTTTATTCAGTTCCAAGAAAACAAAATAAAAAAACTTTTACTACCCAATTTGACTAAATATTTTTTTATAGATTTTTTTATGGAAAGATTAATTTTCCATAACTGACTTTTTATTCGCTAAAAATGGTAAACAGTATTAACTTTCATTGAAATGAAAACTCATTCCTCTGTTCTGAGCCATCGCTATAGGATAATATTGTAATAGGATTAACAGCTTTCACAAAATAAAACGGAATTACACTGTTGAGTAGTTTCATTGATCTAATTGTACTAATGAGTTGGACCATAGTTCGTTTAGTCAGAATATAGGAGTAAAAAAATACTGAAGGACTTCTTGTTTGTATGTGTATGCCATTAACAGAAAAATAACAATATACTCGTACGTTATTCTATTGTAAACTATAAATTGATGGAGGAAAACTTACGCTAAATTGTTTTGAATATGACATTAGATATGTTGAAACGTGCTTTCCTTTTACATCCCATTAAATCAATTATTGAAATATACCTACTAGAAACAAAAATATACCTTGTTTTTTATTCATGTTTAAGCAAGTGTTAAAGAAACTGAAAGTTCACTCACAAACGCAGTCAAAATAGAAATAAGAAACATATTAGCAAAATGAAGTGAAAAGATTGTTACTCTCATTTAGAGGTTCAATTTCTTTATAATCTTCATATGTGTATCGATAAAATACACAGTTGTTTGCGAAGGTTCCACCTCCACTGAGTTGTTAAAATAATTCCATATTCTTCAATACGAGATTTTTTTCTTAATTTTTTATTCGTAAATTTCGTTCGATTTTTTTCGCTCCTATAGCTTTCTATTTGGGTCTATTAATAACCTCCTAAATCTATTAGTTACGTTCTAAAATATGTAAGTCCTTTGCACCGTTATAAAATACGAAAACCCAAATTCTACAAGCCACCACGGTCACAAACAAATACCTAATTGTTCTCCAGATTGTACCTCTCGAAGCATTCACGGCTGCATCTACATACATAGAAATGAGCTCCGGACACAATTTCAGGTTTGGTTTACTGCGCATTCCGCGGCCAGGGGCAGAGACAAATTGGCTGCACTGTACAAATTTTATCTACAATCAGACTGTATAAAAAATACTTTCAAATCTGAGACATCTCGCGCGTATGATGTTTTTTTTTTGAAAGACATTCGAAAATTGAACTCTTCAACTGTAACAAGTTGCGTAATGTGAGTGAAAACATGTGTCCCTCTTTTCATTCCATTAAAGAATTGATAGATAAATAATTGACGAAACTGCTTTTTCACTTCATTTTAATGTATGTAAATTCTGTGTGCGTAACAAGATTGTCATCCCTATCTTTTAGCTATGCCACAAAACGAGTATTTTAAAATCGCATAATTCACAATAAATCATTTTTTATTTGTGTCAAAGTTTTTGTTATTTTGTAAGTCCTTGCGCGGAAGTGCAGTTTTGTTTCAATATGTTGTATCTTCTAGGTTAAAATGGGTACCTTGAAACAGTTTATTTATCTCTTATGTTAATAGAACTATAAACAAATCTGTTTGGTCAATGACAACGTAATTTGTTTTCTCGTTAGCAGGTAGATGTTTGTTGAGATAAATTTTAATAAACATACTTTTTCTATGCAGTATTTCGGAAAATTATGTAATGCTCTTGCCTTTGGAAACAACTTGGCTACTTGACTTGCGGTGCAAATAATACAAAATATTGTCGATTATATTAAACAGATTTGTTCAGTAAGGTCAGACTATTTAGAAAGGGTTATTAAATGAACATTTTCTTCTCATTTTTGGACTTTTTTTCAAAAGTAGGGATATATTAGAGAAAAATAAATTAATGTTATTCATTTTAGAATTTATATGCATCGTTAAAAATATACTTAAGTGGGTACCTAGTGATTTATGAAATTTATTATATGTAATGTCATGCCAATAATTAACGACAAATAATTTAAGCTTTTTTTCGAGAAATTGTGAATTTATTATTTTTTATTGCTAATAATAGTGTTTTAGGACTTGAAAATAAATTTTATACATGTATATTTTTTTACAGTAATCTCTTTTAAGTAATCAAAGTTTATTTTCAAGAAAATACAAAATGGCAAATATTTTTTCACTTCTAGTTTTTTTCTTCTTCATAGCTTGCGCCCACCTCATATTTTAGGGGACAATGTTTTAAAGAAAAGACTATTATAGCAAAAAAACTCAAATAGCAAACAATATGTTTAAAGTTTTTTTCAGAAGCTGCCGGAAACGATTTGCATTTACATATTTCTGTAACGGCTAAAGGACACAAAAATATATTATCCCTATGTTATTTTTTTTTCGGAATATCTATTTCTATTAATGTTACGGAAACTTAAATTTTCATTTCTTATAATCCCAGATTTTTTCATTTTGGAAAGCAGTAAAATAAATTATATGTATAAAATGGTAGTTATGAAAAAAATTCACAAATATTTAACAAACTGTTGTGTAGGTGTCACAGAAAAGCGCGCATTATTACGGTTTTCTTTTGTTTAAGTACGATTTTAAGTTTAATAACTCCTTAAAATTCCTTTCCTTTCACGATTCCTTTTTGAAAATATTTGCGAGAATTTCTAATTCCACTAGCCGCCACTGCTAATTTCTTTCCTTGATACAATGCTAATATTTATATACCGCTCCCGAATTGTTTAATAATGCCACAGGTATTAAACGTACTCTATTTCCATTTTAAATTGAAAATAGGTAGAAAAAAGCAAGGTTGTCAGATATATTTTCTAAAACTGCTAAGCTCACTATACAAGTATACTTCATACTTCAGTAAACTGTTAGTTCGTGACGTTCTTAGAAAGCTAGTTTGGAAATATTAAAAAAATACATAGATATAAATTTATTAGTTAGCATTAAAATAAAGCGTTTAAAATTGCTGTAAAAAATAATTATAAATTAAAACAACTTTATGTATGTTACTATACTTAAGAAAATTTTGAAGAGCCGGCAACGCGATGCCAGCAATACCGATGCCGGCAACCAGCAAATGCCGACCAGTATACTATAGGATTGCTTTATATGTAATACATCCAAATACTCATTCGGTCCACTGTGCCAAAAGGAATTTTTACGACGTCGTTAAAATGATTTACGACTTTAGAAATTCCACGTGTTTAAGGCGCCAGTGACGTGTATTTCAGCTAGGTTTATTAACACAGACAATTTTTTGAGATTGTCTGGCTAAATGAGCATTATTTACAGCAAATTATATTACAAATATTAAGAGTTTTGTATGCAGGCTAATTTTAATCTCCTATATTGATTTGAATGAAAAACATTATTTCACAATTTTTGAATTTATAAAAGATATATGCACGCCCATGGAATCATAAAGTTGCACCGCTTTTTTTTGTTCCCCAGGCGTATTTATCATTTTCAATTAAAATTAGAAGGACTATACAAGTATTTAGAAGGTCAACAGATTACGAACCTTTAGAAGGTTCAAGCTATGCGGTAAAACTAATTAATTAGTTAGTTAGTGTATCCATGTTTCTATTTTTTTGTTTTTATTTAATTATATATACTCGTACATATGTAGTTTTTAATTAGGTAACAAATTGACATTCTAAATGAACATTAATAGTATGCAGTTTATAGTTCAGTTATTATGTTTCATCGTTGCTTCAATAATATCGTGAGAAATTTTCTTATTTACGTATTAATTATTTGCTTAAAAAAAAGTTAGTTTTATTAACAAATTAGACTTGACCATATTTATAGCGTTGCTTATGCTGCAGAAGATGCCTCCTTACCCACGTTAATTTACTTGTGAAATAACGTGTTACCAAACGGTGGTGATAATGAGAATGAGAAATGCAAATAATATACAGTCGTCGCCGAGGTAGTTCTCAATAAATAAAGCATGTGTAAATACGAGCGAGATACACCATCATGTGAATCATGAGTACCCTATTGTAGCCGTCATGTGACATCGAAAAGATCGTTAAAATGTCGATAGCAACAATGCACCGGCTAGAAAGTCGTGTGTACCGTTTTCGATTAATATAATACAATGATACGCTCCTGAATGTTCATCATGATTTATGAATTCTCTCGCAGCTATTAAGTGGGAGAGTTGGGCAATCGCCGTATAGCTTATTGTGTTTTAATTATCATTAATTTTTTCTCCTTACTGCCGAGGCGTACATTTATTAAACTATTAAATCGCGTTTTTTAGTTTGATGTAGGTCTGAAAAAAAAGAGGTAGCTTTATTCACTGGTCCTTACTTTTGGTTATTCTCTATCCTAATCTATTGTCTCGAATATCACTGCACTTCCACTAAAGCACTGCCGTATTCCCCTTGGAAGAGATCTTTCTTCATTTATTCTTTCTTGGCGTTAGTTCTTTCGCTCATCGTAGTTTGCTCTCTGGCTGGCGCAATTTTTTTTCCGGTTGCACTTGAACCCTCGGAAGGCTTGCTGCTCGAGAGACCGGCGTGGTCACACTGACTTAGATTGCATTTCACAGTCTCTGGTGCTGCGGTAACGGCGCTCTTGGTTTACGCTTAGGAGGGGCTCTTCGTGCTCTCTCTCTGCGCCCCGGACCGAGATCCAGCGCTATCGCCTAGATCTACCTGATTCGGCTGCAGCCCCGGACAAGGACACGGCGAGGATTTCCTTGAGATCGGTTCGGTGCCGTTCTTGGTCTGTAGCGCGCGTTGACAGTCTGGAAACCGTAGCCGATTTTCCGGTACGGTTTGGAGAACGCAAGGGATTTTGATTTTACGCCGAATTTGACGAATATGATCTTTAATTTATTTTTAGGAACATGGAAATAACAAGTTTGTTATACTGGAAATACGACACGAGGAAATAATAAACGGAGTATTTTGCCGGTCTTGCAGTGACTTATTTCCATCTGGTGTATTCCCCAGAAAATTGTCTTGGTGAAGGTCTTTAGTCATCACTACGATCGGAAAGTATGCTACAACGCAGGGCGGACTCGTAATCCGTCATGTCATTGACTGAAGGACATATGAGAAACCAAAAAGAGAGGAGTAAAATTGTGTTAATAATGTACATACATATCGCTTGTGTCATTCAGAAACACCGACTGTCTTCACTTTCTTTCTGCATTTCTTCTCGTTAAACGTGAGCGATTTGACCTGTACATATGGTTGTAGAAGGAAAAGTATCGTTCCACATTTACTGAAGTTAAAAGTCCGAATTCAAAATAGTCCACATGGACAGAGGACGACACACCACTCACATTATTTTCACGAATTTCGTTGTTTGTATCACTAACAGTTGTTTGTTGTCACTAACATCAGTGCATTATTATTTTTTACATCTACATAGGACAATGCACATGTTACTATACTACTATTTCTATACTTTTAGCCGTGCTTTGCAAAACATATTTACTAGCTTTTAATATTGGGGTCGAAATATCTGAAACACCTAAAATTCGTAACAGAACATTAACGACCTTATTACCGCAAAAAGCTGTTGTTTCGCCCACTCTCGGCCACATATATTTATTACGTATGTCTTCTTTGATATTTCCAATGACATGTGGATATGTCTTCTGGAAATATGTTTTACGTAATGTATAGCTACTAGACAATGGAAAATCGGATACATATTTGGCAAAAAACGTCTAAAGTGAATATTGTCGACCACGTTCCTCGAAAAGCTACATGCGCAAAACATTATGGAGAAATCAAACCAAAATTCGTTTTTTCTAACGGTCCGGTCTAACGGTTCTAAAATTATTATTTTTGGAATTGTGAAGGTCATTTCAGTAGTAACTTTCAACGAGGAATCCTATGATGACCTTGGCAATGACCTTGAAGGTTTTTTTGAAGATCATCTTTGTTTTTTTAAATGGAAACCCCCTTTTTTGACCTCGGCATTCGAAAGAGCGGAACATTTTACGTCCAGATATGCCCTCAGGTCATAGGTTAAGGGTGACCTTAAGGGCCACTTGAAGGTCTTTGAAGTTAGACAAGATTTTTGAAAAACAGTATTTTTAAAATGTTATTTTCTTATTGGTATAGTGGTCATTAAGGTCACATCTGACTTATTAGCTAAATACCGTTGCTTTAAGTTGTGAATGAAAAAGCGCGGGTTACCGGTAAAAGAAAAGTGACCTTCAAACAACCTTGAAGGGCATTGGCAAGTTTGAACCTAAGGTCACTACTTAAGGCACGTGAAGTCAAATAGGATAGTATCGGTGATTTACGGATGCAGCTCTTTGTGGCCTGCCTGCCTGCGTTCATAGTTTACATAGGACAATAAAACGAGTGTAATTTTTTTATATATAACCGTTGCATATTCGAAAAAAAAATAAATAGAACGAGGTAAATAAGTTTGCAAAAAGAACTGTGCTATATCATGCACCTTTTGTAATATTAAAAATTAACCCACAAAAAAGTTATGGCAAAAAAATTAATAGGGGTTGCTTGTTTCAACTGCATATGGGTGCAGAACGAAAATAAAAATGTTACCCCAAGATGTCCTTCTGTTAAGACACATCAAATCTCAAATCTTACGTTACTCCATTATTGGTATAAAAAGTTAAAAATGTATTTTTGGCATTATTTGAATGGCAAATAAATCTTCATTCTCACTGGATCACCTTTAACTATGACATATAAGTCGTTAATATAGTTTTTATAAGCTTCTTTTTTTTTATTATTCATCAAGTACTTAATTGGCATATCCAGATGTAAATTATTATAGATTGTTAAAAAAAAATAGGGCGTAACAAGACCGTGGGTATATTTTTCACAGTGCCGAAAGAATCGTGATAGCTAATATATCACGTTTAAATTTTTAAATGTAAAAGCAAAAAACTAATGTTTATTATTGTTTTTTGTTAGTGTTTAGGTGTGGATCATACAAATAAATGTTACGCAAAAGACTGGTTTGGCATTAGCAAACTCTATTAGAAAAAATGACTCTACAGAAATACATATCTTCTGTGTAATGCTGAGTAACAGAAAAATGTCTGTATTAGTATTTAGGCAACACAAAGAGTTGCCTAAATGCCATCAATAACAAACGAAAAAAATGAGATTGCTATTAAAAAAATATATATGATGACGTCTTTGCCCGAAAATTAATGCCGTCATAATATTTTTATGCACGTCTGAAGATGTCAGTTTAAAAAAACAAAATTGACTTGTCCCAGCGATTTTCTTAAAATTGTTAAAACAAAAGTGGGCACTTTGTTCCAAACTTTATCATCACGCTGTATTATGCATTTAAGGGGAGGTTCTTCTCAAGCTACCCGAAAATTACGTGTTTGTCTTGATTTTTTGTTTCATAAAAGGAAGTAAATCAACAAGGTCAAGTTTTTTATACATATTTATTGTCTTTAGGTATACAAAATAATTTAATGAAAAATAATGAAATGGGGAAATAATATACGTAACGCAACGTGACCGTCCGGAGAAAAAGGTGTCCTATTGGTTTACATTCTAGCTCTCTGATATCAAAAAACAACCTATTACCGGCACCTAAACGAACAATATCAATAAAAAGTCGAATATAAAAAAGTGGCTGACATATTTTCGATTTCGATTTTCAACTTTTTTTCGCTCTTCAATGTGCTATTTAAAAAAAAATCTGAAATCTTTCTGTTTTTAGGTTTGCGTGCCGATAAATTAAACATGCTTTAAAATAAAAAAGAAAAACGATCAATTGTGTAGTTTTCGAATTATGATGTAAACCAACTTGAAATACATGATTTCGAGAAAAACGCGTTTAAAAGATTAAATTAACGATTTTTCGGAATTAATGACAAAATAATCTACCTTGTGGCTAATCAGCAATTCCAGGGCCATATATTAATTCTTCCTCGACTTCGTACTGTTGCATTTTAGAAGCTTGGTCCGCTTTTTTTTGATGATGCTGCTGCTCTTGATGCAGGATGCACTCTGATGCACACTGTACCACACGAATTCTATTTTCGCTATTTTCGCATAAAAAGATGGGTCCCGTTGTTATGCAATAACTTATTTTATTTTTTTAGCCATATCACTTGGAGAATATATTCTACATATGATAAGTAGAGCCCGGCCAACCGATTGGCTAGGCAGAACCGTCTCCAGTGGAGCAGATATGCTACGCGCTATATTTTACACGATACTGAAAGAATAGTTCCTTTAACATTAAATATTATGTCCGACGTGCCGAAGGATACAAAATGACCTGACGCCAGTTTTTTACTAGAATATTTACCAAAATGGGCTGTTTTTTTTTATCTGTCGATTCATCAATACACAACCATAGCCGCGCATTTTTTTTAATACATGTTTTATTTTATTTATAACATCTTCCCGAGCAGTTGGTATACAGTTTGTGTAAAGCCGACATCGGCCGGTTGTGAAAAAGGACAAATGCTACATTTCTCGGTCTAACAACAAGCACAAGTGATGAGAGGGCCGGTCTTATTCCCTTACTACCTTCGATGCGTATGCTGTTGTTTCTTATCTGTCGTCTCACTTCTGTCTGTCCTTTTTCATAACTGGCCGACTTGCCACATGCGATATTTACGTAATGTTCTGCCGCTTGGTAATGGCATTTGTGGACAGTATTTATTCCAGAAATCCTAAAAAGGTTTTTTCTCCATTATCTGCAAGGGATCATTACACATAATCAACATTAGCATTATATCGAACATAAACTGTGTATTTAGAGGAACGCCAGGCTTTTTCTCTGTGTTGCATACTATTAACGTGCTTTTTGCAGTCATATTTATTCCAACACTTTAGGCCTCTTTCGCACACCTTACACATTATCACAATACCATTGTATAAATCCGGAAAATCCTTAATAAATGTATTTATTTTGTCGGCGTGAAGTCGTTTTTTTACCCACCACACACGACAGACAGTCGGTCAGCGACTATTTTGTTGGAAGACACCGCAGATCGACCGACAGTAGGTGAGAAATCGGAGATAATTCACACACGTACAGATAGTCGGTGGCGCGGTTAGATGGACCATGGACGGGGGGCAATGCATGTGCAAAGATTAATGTACGTTGCAATATTACTAAAACGTAGAACAAGAAGAAATAATATTTTTTAAGATTTTTTATTTACCCACTTATTAGTCAAAGTTTATTGATATGAAAGTTTCATATAATATTTGATGATCTTATATCCAACACCAGATTGTGACTATTTGGTACGCTACTGACCACGCATCGTATTTCGCCCAGCGCCGACTAAATTGTAGTTCGTGTGCGTTCTCATTGTTCCATTTGTTACCGACTCTTCACAGACAATCTAGTCGGTGGTAAAAATGGTACAGGGTCCAACTTTTTAGTCGGGCCGTCTTTTTTAGTCTGTCTTAAACGTACTATTCTTTCAGTATCGCATTCTGTCTAGCCGATCGGTGGCCAGGCTCTAATGATAAGTTTTCAATTTATGCAAAAAAAAATGTTGGGCCGAACAGAGACAGTTTTTCGTCCTTTTTGGAGCTTCAATCTCGAAGGGAAATTAATGAATTCACTCAATAAAAACCACTTATCCTAATGTTTTCGGATGTGGTCTTTCGATTCCGGGTCAGAATTGTGATTAATTGCTCTAGAAAAAAAAAATGGTTGACTTTATGGAGAAAAGTACTGAAAATTTGGGGATTCTTTTTTTTATATATTTTTTTTTTTTAGTCCAAAAAGTACTCTAACCTACTCCGGTTTGTGGAGGGAGGTGGAGGCAATAGTTGGAGTTGATGATACGATTTTTTTTGCCGACCTCAACTGACTCTAATCTTTTCAAAATGGCGGACATTGCATAAAATCTCATGAAATATGAATTTTTCTCTAGTATTAACGAGAAAATAATGTTATTGTGAGTTTTTCTTGATCCACAGTCATTTTCCTCAATCAAAACAATATTACAGAATATATTTAACTAAATTTTCAATTTTCAACGATGGCGGATTCAAAATGGCGGCGTTTTTTCGTTACAAAAAAGTAAATAGGAGTTTGTAATTATACTTCCCTAATCCTACGTTATTTCATGTTTTAGTAACATAAAAAAACGTAAACGTAAAAAAATTATTTGTCATTCTAACTTCAAAACGAGGTTTTTTTCCGGTGTTGAGGTTCTCATGATGAAATCATGAGAATTATATATTATGCACTTAGGGATGTAGATGCATTGAAGAATTTTTTTTCGGAACTTCTCCGCATATAAATTGAAAATATTTATTTGGAATTCGGGCGCATTGACGATTTTTTTTTCCGGAACTTCCTCGCATATTTATTCAAAGAATAGTACGTAGAACGTACTTTCTGGTGGGTGCGAGAAAAAATCGAATATGCACCACGAGAAACAAGTAGGCTGTGTACTTCCGGCGAGTAGTTTGCGCCCGAGCATCCCTAAGTGCATAATATATAATTCTCATGATTTTATCATGAGAACCTCAACACCGGATAAAAACCTCGTTTTGAGGTTAGAATGACAAATATTTTTTACTCAGATAGAACGCATTTTATGAAAAAGATTGAGAGGACATTTTCCATGAATTCTACGTAAAATATGACGTTTTTTCCGTTTTCAAATTTTGAATTTTCAAGAATGTCCGCCATCTTGGATTTCACACTTTTTCACCAGGAATAACTCAAAATGTTACTAAAACATGAAATGACATAGGAAAAGTATAATTACAAACTCCTATTTACTTTTTGTAACGAAAAACGCGCCATTTCTTGAGAAATCCGGCCGCCATTTTGAATCCGCCATCATTGAAAATTGAAAATTTAGTCAAATATATTCTGTGGTATTGTTTTGATTGAGGAAAATGACTGTGGATCAAGAGAAAAACTCACAGTAATATTATTTTCTCGTTAATACTGGAGAAAAATTCATATTTCATGAGATTTTACGCAATGTCCGCCATTTTGAAAAGATTAGAGTCAGTTGAGGTCGGCAAAACAAAATCTAACATCAACTCCAACTATTGCCTCCACCTCCCTCCACAAACCGGAGTAGGTTAGAGTACTTTTTGGACTAAAAAAAAAAAAATTAAAAAAAAAGAATCCCCAAATTTTCAGTACTTTTCTCCATAAAGTCAGCCATATTTTTTTCTAGAGCATTTAATCACAATTCTGAGATCGGAAATCGAAAGATCACATCCGAAAACATCAGGATAAGTGGTTTTTTATTGAGTGAATTCATTAATTTCTCTTCGAGATTGACGCTCCAAAAATGACGAAAAATTGTGTCTGTTTGGACGTTAATGGGTTAATAGAACTGCACTCTGACCAGTTTTTCAGACAGTATTTATGCGCAAATTACTATAATTCTCAACAACTAATTACTGTTTTAATTAATGTTAATACGTATAACTAATTCGGCTGTTTTATTGTATATAAATTGTGATACACGTTTGTTTCCTGTATGTTATTTTGTATTAATAACAGCTCAGTAACATAATTAGCAGTAATTTACACTTTATATAATCCGCCGTGACGTAAAAAATACCATCGGAATAATAGTTTTCTTTTGACGCGTTATTATGACTGCGCAAACGAGGATGGTATTATTGGTGTTGCTCTGATTAGTAACATTTATTCCGAATAATGGCGTTTTAGAGTAATCGCCGTTCTTATGCAAGCACCGATGATTGTGTGGTGTTTAACAATTTGGATCGAGTGAAATTTTTGTTCCTACGTACCCTGTTTAAGAATGTGGTTGTGTATTGACGAGGTCAAAATTTTGTGTCCGAGATGAGGTCATACCTGTTCAAATAGATTTACTTAGTTCAAACAGGAAGAATTATTTCTTTATATGGCACCTGTCGTTTTTGTAAAATATTTACTTTGATTCACTGCAGCAACTGCAATAGTTTGTGTGTTCGACTATTTTTATTTACATTTTCTCCATCATTTGCAGTTTTGTCTAATCTTAAATAAAACGTTAATTAGTACACATAATAACTTGGTAGGAATGGATTTTGGGACACACCTAAGTAAAAAAGTCCGAAGAATCACCCCTTGAAGTTATTATGTGACATTAAGTTAGGAGACGCCCTGTATATACGCATTTTATGAAATTATTACACATTAACTTTGTATTATACTTTTACGTTAAACAAAGTGTAAAAAACAGTTAATAACGCTATTCATACATAATTTCTTGAGAAACCCGCTAATGTTAGGGTATTTCCTAGAACGTCGTTCTGTTTTATTCAACTTGAAAATCCACTTTTGGTTTTGCACCGCTTCAACTTATTTGCTAATACAATGCGGCGGCTGAAAAACGGAATGAGTATTACATAAATTTTAATGGTTAATAAACGGTCAATTATTTTTTTCCAAATTGTGACAATTTACACATGCAAATTGATTGGTCGAAATAACATGCTACTACAACGTAGTTGGTATCCGAAAAAAATAACCTTGTCGCTGTTTAAAAATAGAATTTAATCGAGAGATACATATAACAGATTAAAAGAAATTACAAAAAATGTGAATTAAAACTATCTAAAGAGTACTTATATTAAAAAATGCATATACGCCAGTCAATAGAGCTCGAAAAGGGGTGAGTTTATGACACGATTGATACCTGAAATCCGACTACGGGATACTTTTAAGTTCAGTTCTTAGATAAAAACGTATATGAATTGAACTAGGAAATAGTTGCACTTTTTTTTTAATAACGAATTAGTGAAAAAAAAATGGAGTGTTCAGTTTTTTTGCTTATAGAAGAAAAGCTATTGAAGCAATTACATCGCATCCAATAGGAAAGTTGTAGAGAATTCAAAAACCTTAGAAATGAAAAAAAATCAAGTCAATCGGTACATTTTTCGCTGAGAAAACTCGGAAAAAACGCAAAAATTAACTTTTCTTAATAAATTCGTAATTCGAGTATTTTTGCAATAGAAGAGTCAATCTTGTAGGAAAATGTAGGTAATATCACGAAGAATGAGTGTGCAAAAACTGGATTATGTCCGATGAATAGTTTTTGCGCAATAGTCGAATAAAAAAGTTTTTTACATCGTATTTTGAATATTCCATAACACGTCGAGCGATAGATTAAATAACATTTTCTCGACGGATTCGGAAACTACAGAGTGTAAACTACAATTCGTCCATTTACTTTGTTTCATTATATGCCATTAAATTGGTGTAAAACACCTCTGAACACCGCGCAAAATGTTCGGCGGCGCGCTGACAGCCGAGCGAGGTAGTGGGGCGGGGGAGCGAGGGGGGGGAAGCGGCGGCAGCGACCAGCAAATTCGCTGTGAATTAGTGAAAAAAATGTTTTTTTTTCACTAATTTGTTATTAAAAAAAAAAAGGTGCAACTATTTCCTAGTCCAATTCATATACGTTTTCATCTAAGGACTGAACTTAAAAGTATCCCGTAGTCGGATTTCAGGTATCAATCGTGTCATGTCAAAAAGCTTTATTGACTGGCTTAATATACCCATACACTGAGGTTGTAGAAGTTTGGAATAAATTTGATACATATTTTTGAAGAGTTTTGGCAAAAAGTTCTCAGACAGGTCAGTTTTGTTCTTCAAATAGACGCGTTTTTAAGTAAATACCATTTTCAGATCGTGTCCTATTCAAAAGTTGAAATCTACTTCGGGTGTAAGTGGCTCATTTATCTCTAAATATTTTAGTTAAATAAGACGTCTCGACTTGCAGCCATATATTCAGAATTTTAATACTTATTCACAGTTTTTGCGATGTCATTATAGGCCCACCGTGTGACACCGTGTATATCTATGCATGGCTACAGTCCACATTAAATTTGTTGTATTAGGTAATAAAGTTCATTGTATTATTGTTTTCTTATAATAGAGGAAATATGGTGATAAGGATTGTTGAATAGAGTAGTACATGTTGCAGCCATATATTCAGAATTTTAATACTTATTCACAGTTTTTGCGATGTCATTATAGGCCCACCGTGTGACACCGTGTATATCTATGCATGGCTACAGTCCACATTAAATTTGTTGTATTAGGTAATAAAGTTCATTGTATTATTGTTTTCTTATAATAGAGGAAATATGGTGATAAGGATTGTTGAATAGAGTAGTACATGTTTGAATACAAATAACAAATTTAATAAAGCTAGCACCTTTTTAGGGTTTCTAGGATGTGTAACTGAAATATACATACAATGGAAATTGTGTTTTTCATATTTATGCAGATTTAAATAAAAAAAAAGTTGCCTAAGATATCACTACTTCCACATATAATTTTTAAATAGCTTAGAATAAATCTCTGAATCTATTAGTTTATATTCTTAAAAGTGTGAGATTTGGATATAACCATTATGACAATTATAACTTTTTATGGGTTTATGACCTATATGGCCTTTATGACATGATTAACCAGTGTTACCTTTATATTTATATTTATATTTATTTATTTATCCCGTAAGACCATATCTTAGGTATAGGACAAGTCAACATAATGTATACAAAACATGAGTTAAAATACATATAAATTAAAGTTACAGATAATTATAAATGATAAGATTACACAAGTAAAATTATACAAAAGAATTATAGTAGAAATATTTATATACTAAAATAAATAAAATAAGTAAAATAAGTTTTTATGACCTTTATGACCTTCGTGATTCGTATGACCTTTACCTTTACAACCCATGTATAATCTATATATAACCTTTATGGCTTATACGACCTATGTCATATACATATGTAGGTCATAATTATGGTATTGAAAATTGACATTCTTTTGATTCTTCTACCTCTTACATTTGCACTTATTTATATTGCATATGTATATAAAATTTGAAACATATATGGTTTGCGTGAATTACCTGAAGACAAAGAAAAAGTGTATTATTACCCCTATTTATCCCCAAACCCCCTAACCGATTAAATTGAAAATATAATCAGCTCTAAATCTTGTCATGATATACATACAGTTAGTCACAAAATTGAGCATACACCTGTGGAATTACTACTAATTTTTAAATATTGAAAAAAATATACAACTAATTATTAAACAAAGTATATCTAAGCAATGTACATACTTTATATAACATTTAACAATAAAACAACAAATAAAGAATATTAAGAAACATAAATATATGTTACACTTACAAATGCATGAGCTACAATAACAACACAAAATTGAGCATACACGCACTACTGTTATACAGGGAACGTTTGGATTAGTATTTAGTGGAGCGGCCTTTGGCGTCAATAACGGCCTGTAAGCGCCGAGGCATGGAATGGACCAATTTTGAAGTCACTTCAGCTGATATATTCTGCCACTCTTGTGCGATTCTTCTTTTTAAGTCATTTCTGTTAGAAGCATGATAATTTCCTATTTGAGCTTTTAGTTCTGACCACAAATGCTCTATTGGATTTAAATCCGGTGACTGAGGAGGTGTGTCTAGTAATTTTGGAACATTGTACAACAACCACAGTTTAACTAAATATGCAGAATGTTTGGGGTCATGATCGTGTTGAAAGAAGTAAACAGGTGGCATATGAAGTTTTTCAGCTGATTGACGTAAATGTGTTTTTAAAATAGTAAGATAAACTTCTTTTGTCATTATAGAGTCAATAAACTCTAAATTTCCCGTTCCGTTCGCTGCCATACAACCCCATAACATGACAGATCCACCACCATGCTTTACCGTCAACTTTATATTTTCTTTATTTAGCTCGGTATTTCGTTGTCGCCACACAATTTTCTTGCCGTCGGACCCAAACAGGTTGATCTTTTGTTTCATCGCTAAATATGACATTGTTCCAAAATTCTGGAGGCTCATTAATATATTGTTTTGCAAAAATTTAAACGTTTAATTTGGTTTGCTTTTGAAATGTACGGCTTTTTTTCTCATAACTCTCCCATGATATTGGTTTTTTCGGAGTACTCTTCGTACGGTTTCCGTTGATATTTTCTTTCCTATGCGTGACGCAACTTCAGTACGTAATTTAGGCACACTTGTTGTTGGGTTAATTTTTATCTGTCTCAGAATAAATCGCTCGTCTGTTGGAGTCAGAATAGGCTTCCTTCCTCTACCTGGTCTATTTCGCAACGTACCGTCATATTTAAATTTATTAATAATTTTCTGAATTGTAGCATGGCTTCTACCAACTAGTTGCCCAATTTCACGCAAACTTTTGCCTTGACAACATAAATTTAAAATTAATTTACGAGTTGCCAAATCCGTTTCTCGCCGTTTAGACATTTTTTTGTAGTATTTACCCAATTGTAAATAAACAGGAGCTAATTGTACATACGTCCGATAACGATGAGGGTGCTCACTATATACTAAATGACAACTCCCGTATTTCACAACCACACGACCACGCGATTCGGGAGTCTCCGTATGGGGTTCCCGAAGTGTATGCTCAATTTTGTGTTATCAATATGGCTCATATATTTGTACGTATAATATATATTTATTTTTCTTTATATTATTTGTTTGTTGATTTATTGTTAAATGTTTTATAAGGTATGTACCTTACATATATATACTTTTTGTAATAATCAGTTGTATATTTTTTTCAATATTTAAAAATTAGTAGTAATTCCACAGGTGTATGCTCAATTTTGTGACTAACTGTAGGTATGTATAAGTATTTCAAAGTGATACTCCAAAGCGTTCTCAGGTTACCGGGTATACAAATTTTCGACGTTTCAGAACATTTTCGTGTTGCCTATTTAGACAATACAAATTTTTAAACCGTTTTTCAGCAATACCATACCTTCACTCCATTACGTGGAGATACAAGTAATTAAAACATCAATTACGCTTACTCGTCATTCCTTTATATTTTTTTAGTAGCTTTATAACTTTATTATAACACCACAAATTTTAAGTATGTACCCATTGATAAATAGAAAAAAAAATGATTCCAACAATCTTATACTTTTGGAAACAAGTAGATAGTGGCGCCCTCTCGGACGGTGCGATAAAATTACTAACATGCTGCACTTTCAAATATATTTACATGCTCTTGATATGTTTGTTCCTACAGCATTTTCTAATACCTAGTTTGAAAACTATAATAAGTTGTGGCCCTGTTATATTATTACCAAGTCGTAACAAGTACATACTATAATAATAACTGAGTTGCTAATAATTAACTGAGCAACTAGTTTTCTGAAGTCCAACAAATACGATTTTAATGAAGCAAATAAATTGAAAACACCGATTCGAACTAAAACAACACAAAAAAAATGACAGCATGAAAGTTGACCTCTGACACGTTGGCGGTACAATCAACTAATTTGGCTATGTCTGTTTCATATCTATAATCCTCTTGTATCGTCTCTTTTTGTCCCTATATATACCTATATACCTATTAGGCCAGTCAAATTGTTGAAAATACATCGATTTTTTGTCAAAATTTAGTTCAGTAAACGAAGGCATGTAAAAAATAGGAAAAAATCTGTAGAATTGAATAAACTACTTACTACTAGTTAAATATTGCAAAAAAGGCTAAAAATCGCATTTGTTTTAAACTTCTATATCTTTAAAACGAGAAAATACTTTTCTACGAAACTTTCAGAATATGTAGTCCTTGGTAAGTAGATTAAGTGCATTTTTGTAAAATTACAAAATATTTGGTAGTTTTTGAAAAAATTGAGTTTTGTGAAAAAAAAAACGTTTTTTTTTTTGAAGTTTCAATAAATCATACAATAATGCAGTTAGGTGACCAAGAGTTGTACTTTCCTGTGCAAATTGTGTGCTTATTGCAAAATAATTGGAAATATGCGAAACATCTACCGAAACATTAACTTCTTTTTTCATAATATTCAGATGGGGTAGAGTAGTTCATTCAATTCTACGGAATTTACATATCTTATCCTATCCTACTTTTTTCATATCTTTGTTTATTGAACTAAATTTTGGCACATAAAAATCCAATTTGATTGGACTATACATATGTACCTATATTTACTGTTTTTGAGAGTTGTCGATTAGCTTACTTGAAGGAATTTATAATTTTAGTTTATCGAATTATTCATACTTTTAATTGAAAATGACTACTTCTACCACATGGAATATTTTCACTTACCATATTCACCTGTCACTGAAACAATGCGATGAACGAAGTAAATTGATCCGGCGACGACATGTGTCTGAATTTTAATTCGCCAGTAGGTCATACGGTCAAGATAATTAAATCTCTAAACTTTCATCTCGCATCATAATGGTAGCGACCTTATTAACGCGTTATTTATTGGTGGTGATCCCAGAGAAGAAATCTCCATTGTAAAAAAAAGAAGAGTCTTACTGAACGATAATAGGAGAACTAATAGAAGCGAATAATTTTCTCCATTATCTCAAGTTTTCAACGCATTATACACATCAGTCTCGTCTATTTTTACTCCGTCGAATACAATGAGCTCCATGAGCGCCCATATTCATGGGAACGGCGCGGAACAATGTCATTGTGTGTAAATTCGGAGTAGTCGCATTTCACGTGTAATTGAGCAAAAGGTCGCACAGTGCCAGTGGGCGAATTCTTCCCTTAAAGGGGATTCCACTCTAGAATTTTCAAAAAATCGTTTTTTATTTTTTTTGGCTTAAACAACGCTTTATGCCCTTAAAAATGATATCCTATTGGTCTTATGGTGAAAAAAATTAAATGGGTTAGTTTTTGATTTTGCCTCAGCGTCTCTGAGCGTGCGTTGGGCGCTGCGGTAAGGTCCAGGCGGCACGCTCGCTTTTATCCTACTTTCACTTTTCAAAAGGTGTTCCAGAGTCCCTCAGGAGTCCACTAGAGTGCGTAATTATATAATAAACGTGTATGTATGAGTCAGTGCTGCTGTAAAAATTTAAGAATTTTAGTGCACGTAAAACTTTAAACGCGTTTTTCTCGAAATCACTTTTTTTAAAACTGGGCGAAAACAGAACTCGAGTACTAATGCATATATTTACTTGAAATTTTAACTGAAGCTTTAAAATTACATTTTCTAGACAAGTACGTAGCCGTTTTGTGATTGAAAGTCATTTTTTTTTATAAACAAATTAAGGTGTATTTTTGGGTCGAAAAATCGATTTGTTTTTTTCAAAAGAACGCCATTTTTACAAAAATCGATTTAAAAATAAATTCCTACGTACTTTGGTAGTTTATTGTAAGTAGATTTTTACAAATTTTTCGTTTTTTTGTTCCGTGCGTCATAGTTTCGGAGGAATTTTTTCGCCCGCCAATGCCTTTTTGAAAGACGAGATTTCGGAGAATTGTTATATAGCCGCCATTTTGTATCCAAATATCAATAAACAATTTTTTTTCATAGTTCAATACATGCTTAATAAATTGTTTCAAAAAATTTCAATCCATTTCACCAAACTCCCACAATTAACTATCAAAAATGGGCCTCTTTTTTGAGCTTTGAGCGTGCGTTGGGCGCTGCGGTAAGGTCCAGGCGGCACGCTCGCTTTTATCCTACTTTCACTTTTCAAAAGGTGTTTCAGAGTCCCTCAGGAGTCCACTAGAGTGCGTAATTATATAATAAACGTGTATGTATGAGTCAGTGCTGCTGTAAAAATTTAAGAATTTTAGTGCACGTAAAACTTTAAACGCGTTTTTCTCGAAATCACTTTTTTTAAAACTGGGCGAAAACAGAACTCGAGTACTAATGCATATATTTACTTGAAATTTTAACTGAAGCTTTAAAATTACATTTTCTAGACAAGTACGTAGCCGTTTTGTGATTGAAAGTCATTTTTTTTTATAAACAAATTAAGGTGTATTTTTGGGTCGGAAAATGGATTTGTTTTTTCAAAAGAACGCCATTTTTACAAAAATCGATTTAAAAATAAATTCCTACGTACTTTGGTAGTTTATTGTAAGTAGATTTTTACAAATTTTTCGTTTTTTTGTTCCGTGCGTCATAGTTTCGGAGGAATTTTTCGCCCGCCAATGCCTTTTTGAAAGACGAGATTTCGGAGAATTGTTATATAGCCGCCATTTTGTATCCAAATATCAATAAACAATTTTTTTTCATAGTTCAATACATGCTTAATAAATTGTTTCAAAAAAATTGCAATCCATTTCACCAAACTCCCACAATTAACTATCAAAAATGGGCCTCTTTTTTTGGGCTCTAGAGTGGCGTTACCCCTTAAACGAAATAAAATCAGTAGAAATATACTCGTAATACGAGGTATGTCAAAAAAGTTCCGTTACAATACAATAGGTACAATGATTTTGCGCTCACCGAAAAGTAGTACTGACCAGTAAGACTGCCCAACTGCCACTACTGGTTTGAATGAAACTTACCATGCTTATTAAACATCAACGTTGAAGACGTGTTTTTTTTTTAGTTTCTACTACATACGTATTTTAGGGGTAGAACTCATCCCTCAACTCCCGGGGGTGGGCAGAGCTACGCCTAGTTATATCTGAAACGATGCATTTTCAGAAAAAAGCGCTAAAGACCAAAATTGTAGGGTTTTAAGTGATGCACTTGATGGTAACCTTGAAGTCGATTTGCAAGTTCGATTGAATTTGGAGACATTTAGCATTTGACGGACTTTTACCACATCTTGTATCTAACGAGTCATAAAAAAAAGATCTTTACATAAACACAAGACTCACGTGGGGAGATCATGTGGAGCCAATCAATGTAATCAAGGCAGAATTGGACCGCATTCTCAGGGAACTTTCGGAAGAGGACTTCCGGAGCTTCTGGAAAATATTTCCGGAGCTGGAAAAAATGCTGGAATAAGTAGTAGTCCAATCAATCTGTCACGACCTAATGTTAAATTTCCCAAAAATCCTAACAGGAAACAAAAAATATGGTGACATAGGAAATAAAATTCTAATAAAGATAGCGTTTTTTCCCTTCGGCTCGTAAACGGCGGTTAACCTAAAAAAATTCATAAAAGTCAAAAAAACGGTTTTTCACTATTAAAAAAAAAACATGAACTCTGATCTGAAAAAGTTAAATGAGAAGGTGGTAGGTATTAAAAAAACCTATCGATCCCTATTTTTGAATATATCGATTGCTATATTACTTTTCGAGGTATATCGAAAAAACCGTCAAAAATCACCTTTCCTAGTTTTTTTGCTATATCTCTTGTAAATCAAGGTTTTGACACTTGTCACTTACTGTAAATATAGCCCTCAGCGAGTGAAAAAAATATTTTTTTTTAAATTTAAAAATATTAAAAAATTTTCGAGTTATATCGATTTTTCGAAATAAAACTCATCTCGAAAATCGACTCTTCTATCTCGACGAAGAGTCGTAGTGAAACATATCGGGGCTCATTTTTTTCCTGAGGAGTTATACTTTAATGGTAAAAACAGTGATAACGATTTTATTTATTTTAAGGGTCCAAAAATGACTTGAAAAACTTACTGAAAAAAGTAAAAATATTTTGGTCGTGTTTTTCTTTAATGTTTTTTTCGATTTTCATTTCTCAATAATGTATTTTACAGGAATCGATTGCTTGCATTTTTACACAATTTAAAAAAAAAAAAACGTTGCTCTAGGACCTTCTGGAGTCGAGATATTTTTTTTTCAAAAAAAAATTCCACAGGACACTATTTAAGTGCTACAGCGTTCATTCTTACAGAGATTGAAGTTGAAGACCTATATTTTCAATAAAAAAATACTGTGGCTCATTTTAGCCGCTTATGCATTTTTAATCGTGCGTTAATTCTAGCACAGCGCGAGCTAACTGTAGCTGACGGGGAGTGGGGGTAACGGGTAACGCTATTCGGCGGCTCCGAAAACTGAATTCGCGCGTTCAAAAGCGCTTATACTTTCAAAATCTGTATTATCTCGACTTCTAGACCAAGTACAAAATCCTTCTGTACTTAATCTTTGGTCGCTCGATGAGACAATTCGAAATATGACATTTACGACGGCCTGGAATGCATAATTACCTTTGAAAAATTAAATTTTTCTTTAGTCTAACATTCTCTCGCCTCTTGTTACCACTCAAATAATTATTTATGACAAAAAATACCGCCATAATGAAACTTTCACTTTCTATTGCGTGTTTAATTACATTTTTATTATTTCCATAATTTATTATAAACTGAAATTATGTGATTTACGGTATAGCGTCCTGTGGAATTTTTTGAAAAAAAAAATTATCTCGGCTCCAGAAGGTCGTAGAGCAACGTTTTTTTTTTAAATTTGCGTAAAAATGCAAGCAATCGATTCCTGTAAAAGACATTATCGAGGAATGAAAATCGAAAAAGAACATAAGAAGAAAAACACAACCAAAAATTTTTTAGTTTTTTTTAAAGTCATTTTTGGACCTTTAAAATAAATAAAATCGTTATCACTGTTTTTTACCATTAAAGTATAACTCTTAAGGAAAAAAATGAGCCCCGATTCGTTTCTCTACGACTCTTCGTCGAGATACAAGAGCCGATTTTCGAGATGAGTTTTATTTTGAAAAATCGATATAACTCGAAATTTTTTAATATTCTTAAATTTAAAAAAAATCACTTTTTTCACTCGCCGAGGGCTATATTTACAGTAAGTAACAAGTGTCAAAACCTTAATTTGCAAGAGATATAGCAAAAACAAAGAAAGGCGGTTTTTGACGGTTTTTTTCGATATACCTCGAAAAGTAATATAGCTAGCAATCGATATATTCAAAAATACGAATCGATAGGTTTTTTTAATACCTACAACTTTCTCATTTAACTTTTTCAGATTGGAGTTCAAGTTTTTTTTTTTATTAGCGAAAAACCGTTTTTTTTTTACTTTTATGAATTTTTTAGGTTAACTTCGCCGGTTACGAGCAAAAGGAAAAAAACGCTATCTTTCTTAGAATTGTATTTCCTATATCACCATATTTTTTGTTTCCTGTTAGGATTTTTTGGAATGCTCTTCTACCTATTGATTGGACTATAGTATATAAATGCGGAAGGCAACCACTGAAGAAGACAAGATTAATATGGTGTAAATTTTGGAATTAACATTTTTTCGAATTGTTCAAGTGCTTATTTCACAGACCTGGTATACGGTGGACCCTCTCTATACGCAGATTTAGACTGCAACATTGATATACAATTTTTCTTTTTAAAGTTTTTTTTAATTATTACTATTAAAAATACGTACTACTGCATTCCGGAAAAAAGTAATGCTATTTTAAGTAATGTCCTCCAACAGTATGTACTACAACATATTTCAACCGTGAAATGCGAACTAATAATTCTTTGAGATAATATCTAACACTGAATAGACATTTTCACACTTTTATAATTTCTAGTTACCAAGCTTTTTTATATTATAACCACTAGAGTGTGCAGTCTTATGTATTGTCTTTCTGTCTTATGACTATTCATTTTATTCTCACAATTGTCTAATCCGTTTCTTTATCAGGTTTTATCTCTGAAAACAGAATTTGTTCGTCTACCAAAAGATTAGGAAAAACAGAAGGAACAATTTTTCGTTGAATCTGAAAAAACTTTACTTTCTCTTACTTTCCTGTTTTTTTTTGCATAAATATAAAATGAAATGAAATTTTGGAATTTTGAATTTGAAATTGATTGAACCTTTTAATAACCCTTATCCAAAAGGTTATTAAAACTTGATTTTTATAAAAAAAAGATCACGTACAAGCTTTGTAATGAAATTTCGGAACTGGGGGTTAACATGTATGCAAATCCTAATTTGCACGAATACGAGGATGATCAAAAAATTCTTCTTATTAATAAATTAAAAGTTTTTTTTTAATGTATTAAGCAAACTTACAGGTTATTGGACCTTGTCCCCTTCAAAATAGCCCCCTTGAGAAGCTCTACATTTTTCCAGAGCTTATAATAATGCCATTAACCTTTAACCCGAGAGGTTCATATATTTTACTCTGACTGTCGATGTGACATACCGCTACTGTTATTATGTTGACAAAAGAACACAAAAACAAAAACACAAAAAAAGTTTTATTATCATATATAGAACAAAAAGTAAATTAACAAAAAATGGTACCTCATCTAAATGTTTTTTTAATGGTCTTATATTTTATCTGTATTTTATGTGGCGGTATAGCATACCCGTGTTCTTAGGTTAAGGGTTCATAAGTATTACAGAAAGGCATACTTAATACCCTCAGTATAACGTACTTTTAATTACTCTAAAAAGGATGATTTAAAGAAGTTTAAATATTGTTATGATTAGTAGGATTATACTGGTCACATTCTGAGTATATTAGGTCATTTAACTACAAATTAGTTTTACTCGCATTAACAAGTTCTGTAAAATTACAAAATGATTTTACAACAAATTTGTGTAAATGCATAAATATTTGCAGAATTGCAACGTAATGTATCAATAGCACTTGGTAATGATACTAGTGTGACTAGTAACTGATAGTAATGATAAATTTGGAATTTTCACATTTAAAGTGTATATCTTTTATGTGATTTCACCATACACGTACTAATGCAAAACTACAATGAAAAAATGCAGTGTTAAATTATGTTACAATAAATACCTAACATACTGTGTATTTATTTATATAACTTGTAACGTATATTTACTTTATATAATTTCTCTAATTCATTACATCTTCTATGCAATTTTACATAACCAAACGTAGGTAGCTCATTTTTGGACGTTATGTCAAGTATTTTTACATAGATATTTTTTTGTTTTTGCCATTTGTCATTAAGACATCATGCCGTGGAAAACCGATATAAAAAAACTTACATTCAGTAAGGTAGCTTACTGTGAGCAATAACAACGCTATTTTTTTGCAAACCAGCTCAAAACGGACGACCTACAATTGCTATGTTTCAAGAAATGAGTTACTTATGACATGACATGACAATATTCCTCAATAGCAAAGCAACAGGTACATATTGCATTGTAAAAGGGAATTCCTACTAGGTGTGCATTACGAAATAAATTATTATTTCTTACGTACACTCATGATACGATTAGATAATTCGTACGATTTCCTCCACAATCAAGCCTTGAACTTAGATAATATACATGATTAGCGTTGCCTTTCCTCGATAAATAGTTAACAGTCAGGTTTTGTAGAATTACTGGAAACTATTAACGAAGAAAGAATTGATAATGCAAATAGGTGTTACGGAGAACGAAATTAAACGGATAAAAAAACTGTCACGATTTTTTTCTTACGTTTACATGGTGTTCAACTCGCCTCAGGTAATATTTCGCTGGAATAACGAAAAATTGCTTTACCTTGAAACGGTTTAAATTAACTTCGGTCTTTTACATTTATTTAAAAAAAAAAACTTCTTAAAGAATTGGTCGACATGAGAGTTTTTTAGAGTTGTAAATGTGTTCAGTAAGGTATATTTATTACATCTGTTTTCTGATTAACGAGTTTTAAAGTTATACCTAATTGTTCATTCAGAACGGTGGAAATTTTGGTGTCTCATTTGTTCTAATTTATAATATTAAAAACTTAGGTGTACAGAAAGCGGCAAAAGTTCTATATAAATTCGATAAAATCGGAACAAGAAAGTTTTCGCAAAAGGCGAAACAGGTCAAATCTTAATTATTACAAAAATGCATATTTTAACTGCTGTAGCACCTTTTGATCGTCAACTGTTTTTCAGAGATGATGTCATTCTCCATCCCCTATTTTTGAGGTTGGTTTTGGCAATTTTAGTATTATTCAAAACAACTGCATAAAAAATTGACCACCTTTCAATAGAAAAGTTTATATATAGAGAAAATTCGCAAGATGAAGCATGCTCAATCTGTTCGAGATTACCTACTTACATGAAATTTTTCCTGGGTTCTGGTAGAAGGAATGGCCTCAAGATTTCCAGATCTTACCCTCCTGCACTATTTTTAAGGGGTTGGACCTCTCTGGAGTGCGAAAAATCAAGGCATTCTTTGGGAATTTTTTTTCTGCTCTACTAATAAAGCGATCAAAAATTCATTTTAGGACTATTAAGTACATAATGAAGTATATACAGATATGTTTTTGTTAATAATAAATATAAAATGGCGACATAAATACACGAACACATACGCTTTTTTTTGTTAACCATCGGTGGGTAACATCAATCTTTTAACAGCTACTAGAACAAAACAAAAAAAATTTTTCATTATCTACATGAGTTTTTCTAAAGCGGTACACAAGATTATTGTAAAAATATTGATTTTTTCGAAGAAAACGCGTATAATGTTTCAAGACGTGTTTACTTTATGAAATTTTCAAAATACAGGCATGTTATTTTTTTTTACCTTTAGTCTGCTATACCAGGACCATATGTCATCATTTCCAAATTACCGATCGGGCCGCAGATAGGTACTCCAAAATGCTAGGCTTTATATGATACTAAAAATACCGCAGCAGGGCGGTATTTTCGAACAATTCGGAGCGACATAGTTGTTTCAAAAATTAGGTTAAAAATAATTGTTAAACATTTTTTCCCATCAATAATTCCTTTTGGATATCATTCTTGGGATGTTTTCACAACATTTAAGCAAAAAAAATCTAAAAAAAAATTTTCCAGAAAAGAAAAAATCACCAGACCACGAAATTTGGGTGATTTAAAAAAACAGAATGCCTGGAGAAGTTAGACGAATTACGCAAGAAGTCATTCACGGTATACTCAGTTAATTTGTAGATAGACTTGCATGTTGTCAAGAAGTCAATAGTTGCCAATTTGAGAACCTGTCAATTTTTAATAACAATAAAATTTGTCTTTCATAATTCAACGTGGTAAAATTTTTATTCAGTCGTTTTTAATAGTATAACATACGAAAAAAATTGAGAATGACGTCAGCTCTTGTAAACAAGTTGACGATCGAAAGGTGATATGGCAATCAAAGTATGCATTTTTGTTATTAAAATTGGACCTGTTTCAAGAATTTCAATAATTGAGTAATGCTGGGGAAAAGTCTAGGAAGTGGTTGCAAGTGGTCTCGAATGGAAGTGGTTGCAAGTCCGGAAAATGAGTTGTGTCATTGGAAAATTGGAAACGAAAAAAAACGTGATTTTTTTGATGACAAAAAATATTTTGATCAAGTTTTTTTTTGCTTTTACAGTTTTGTACATACCTAAAACCAAAAAAATTGTCCATGACACCTAAACTAAAAGTTATTGGCCTTACATTATTTTTAAATATTCTTGTTTAAACAAAGTTATTCTTAGCGCCGGCTAAGAAACGCTTTTTTCATCATTTTTTTTCTCGAAAAAGATTGACTAATAAAAATTGTATAAGAACAAATTTGTCTCAAAATCAGTCAAAGAATGCGCACTATTTTTTTCAGATTTTTTAACGACTTGGAAAATACGAATTTTCACGATTTTCTGAAAAAATAAAAATTTCATTTAAAAATTCTGAAAAAAGCGTTTTGAGCGTATTCTTTGACTTATTTTTAAGACATTTTTTGTTCTTGATCAATTTTTACCAAAGTCTATAGATTTCGAGAAAAAAATTATGAAAGTTTGAAAAAAGCGTTTCTTAGCCGGCGCCATTTTGTTTAAACAAGAATATTTAAAAATAATGTAAGGCCATCAACTTTTAGTTTAGGTGTCATGGACACCTTTTTCTTTTGGTTTTAGGTATGTACAAAAATGTAAAAGCAAAAAAAAAACTTAATCAAAAAATTTTTTGTCATAAATAAATCATGTTTTTTTTCGTTTCCAATTTTTCAATGATACAACTCATTTTCCGGACTTGCAACCACTTCCATTCGAAAGCGCACCCTTGAAAACATAGAGGACAGTGGTTCCGGAATTTTTTTCAATTAAATTATGCACACAGTAACGCTTTGAAATTAGAGAACAAAAAGGGTCCGGTCAGGCGCTAATGAGTTAATATAAAAAGTTACGCTAATAAAACGCTAATTCTGACGAGATTGTTGATGACAGATTATTTATTTTAGTTTTATGAAAATTGTTTTTTTGCTTGTCCCGGTATCACTTTCGTCACTCTGTAAGCTGTTTCGCTCGCTCCGACATCGTAACGTAAATAACGCGTGCCCTTCAAGCAGCTCTGGTTTCACTCTTACTTTTCTCAGCCTTCGGGTGTGGTACGTAGACGGTACACGGGCAGTCCCACGAGCTATATCGTTTCAGTTTCATTAAACCAGAGCCTGGTCGGCTTGGAGTTCCCGCGGTTATATCGCACTTTGCGTGAATTCCGAACATTTCCTGTTCGCTGTTCGATTAAGTTTCTCGTATATTTTGTCTAGTAGATATAGTTGGCAGTAAGCTCAACTCTTCGTACTCACATGGTAAAAAAAATTAACCGTAGAATGGATGATCCCCTTCAAAAATCGTTGTAAACATATGTGTATTTTTTTTATAACTAAATAAATAATATTCAGTCGATTACAATCCAAATGGAGAGTTTCCGAACACTGTTGACACCACCACATGACCCAAAAGCGTTCGCAGTGTGGGTGGAAAATGATAATATTCATAAGGCAGTATTCGCTCTTATACCAAAGAAACCATAAACCCAAGAATTTCAACTCCAAAAAATCCTATTCAAAACGTTAAAGTTAAAATTATTAAAACCTCAAAGCCCTGGAGTTCTCTACCGACCACAAACCTACATATACTTCGAAACCTGAAAAACCATGCATTCTGGTTATACATTTTGGTTCTTTGAACAAAAATCGATCGACACCTCCATTTTTGACTGATTTAAAATAATTGTTCTTGAAATGATAATACGGGTAATAGTAATACTAAGCCTTATATGCAAAACCATTCATTTTCAGATAACTCTTCAGATACCTTCATTTTAGCGATACATGATAGATGGTTATTAAATTGATTTTAAGTTATTGTATATAGAAACCAAATATATAAACATATATAAGAAAAAATATATAACGAGCCATCCAAAAAAAAACGTCTTAAGTGTATAACCTTATTTAATTGTCAAAGACATTTGTAACATTATGTGACAGACATTATGTGAGACCCTAATTTTTTACAATTGTGACAGCTATGTGACAAATGTTTGACAATAACACAGTTTTGTTTTGAACTTCGACATAACCGCTATTTCTATCTCTCCCGTTCATAGCCATATTTGATGTTTTTTTTTTTGGATGTCTATATAACGTTGCTATTTAAAATAACGAAGTTAGTTTTTACTTCCGGTTTATCCGAAAGTACCAGAAAGTCGCCATTTTACATGTGTAGAACATCCCTGAAAAACCTCTGTTACAATATTTTAGTCTCATGTCAGAGCTTACTTACTTCTTTTAAATCTCTTGTATAAGCGTAGCGGTTGCAGGAAATGGAGCACCCTGTATGATTAGAAATAGTTTATAAATATGCACCACATCATTTTGGGCAATTTTTTTGGAACATTTTTTTTCTTAAGTTTACATCAATTTTTACATGATTACACAATATGTACCAACATGCATTTCATAATAATCACAGAAAATAGTGGAATTGGGAGTCATTTACCACGGAATTGTACCTAATAACGTAATAAATAAACACGTAAAATAAAAGAAAGTACCTACTTTAATTCCATTAAACAATGATAATTGTATTGTTCTTGTTTGGGAAATTTTGAATAATTCCTTACATGGTTACCTCTGCTAAATAGAGAGGCAAACAAAGGACACTTGAAGATAAATTAACACAATAAACACAACCATAGGATACAGATGAACAAAACGCCACATATTTTCTTAAAGAATATGGATATTTGTTAATAAGCAATATTATTTTACTGTGTTTTAATTTAATATCATCTTTTTTTGTTTTAAAATACGATAAATTTAAATCTATTGGTTACAATTTTTCATTTCATGACTTGCTTATTTTATATGTTAAATAAATAAAGTAGCAAGTAAAATTGAACTTCCTTTTAGGAAGTTAGTTTTAGTTTAGGTTTCATTTCACACATCAACTCTGTAGTTGCAGATTTAGTACATTACTTAAAATAAACCCTACAAATCAGTTAATTTTTTTTTGTAATCCGAATAAATATTTAAGACGCTGTATATTTATGGGACTATTTCAAAGTAAAGGATTTTAATTTAATTTGTATCCTGCCTACACGAGGAAGTAGGTTCTGTTTCTTTAACTGTTGAAAAACGATACATAGCAATGTCGGTTAATTCTTATTGACGCATGTCACTAACGTTACGTAATTCCTAGGAGGAAATTTAAAGGTTTGTAATACGTCGATTTTTCCTGGTTTCTAAAATGTATTTACATGTTTTGATCATCATTTACCATGCTTAAAATCAATTTTAGAAAAGAGATTGTACCAAAACAACTTTCTAAAAACCAAATATTATACTATTTTTGTAAAGTGAGCTTAGTTTTTCCAATTTCATTTACCAAAAAAAATAAACATACTCCCATATAAATCACAAACCGCAGTTCATTTATATCTGCAAATAAAAGCAGTTCATTTATATCTGTTAGCGTTGCGTAGTTAACATTCTTCATTTTTACAGATAGTTGAATTGAATTTTTTCCAATTTTTTTGTCCGAGATATTTTGAGTTCTATAACGAATGTGAAATATCCTATGAGCAAGAAGTTTGTTATAAAAGTGTTAACTGATATATTTTAGTCATCTGGCATTTCAAAATTCATTTAAATTCCACTTGACAGATCAGTAAATTCAATTTTTAGCAAATGTTTCGTCGCCCCTGGGATATTTTATTTGTGGATTTAATGTTATTGTATGCAAAATATTTTAGAAACGTAGATAACCTAAAAATTAAACTAAAGCACCATCTGAAGTATACAGGATGATACATAAGCACGAAGATATAATTTATCCAGTATCAGTTCTTTTTCAGTTTACCTTCTCTTGATAATAACCAATTATAACCTTTTTGTTTTCCTCCGAATCAGTAAGTCGTCGTAATTGGTGTTAAAATACTTTTCACTGAGCGTTTTTTCAGTTTTTTTTTTCATGTATCCGCCACAATTTTTCCCGTATATTTATAGAAACAACATTAGTTACAACTTCTAAATTATTATTATGCATACAAACAATACTTAATTAAAAACCTCGCATCTCTGTTTATTTACATTAGAACATATTTTACTGAAAAAACAATGAAAAGTAATCGTTAGATCGATAAATATGCATTACAGTAACTTGACCTTGACCTTAAGCAGAGCGATATTATTCTTATTTAATTCAAATCTACCTTAGAGAAATCGTAATGTTTTTTGTGAAATATCATACAGTAACATGCAAACAGAAAGTTGCCGGTTGTTATTAAAAGAATTAATATAAGGTCAATAGTTTCCCTTTTTTTATCGATAATTTCATATTAGTAAAATAATGGTCTATTTTCTAGTTTAAATACAGGTGTTGCATTCATGAACGGCTTTAAAGACGATTGTCTATATTTCTCTACCTTGTTTCTCATCTATACAGTGTGGAACAGCCAAATGGAATAAATTCAGTAGCTCCATTATTATGCATTTTTTTAGAAAATTCTCAGACACGTCTTCAAACACGTATTCAAACTGCAATTTTTATTGCAGAAATTAACAAGAAAAAATTCTCCAGCATAGGAAATTCGTCAAATTAAAATAAAAAACAAATCATTATTAATGCAGCAGATGTTCATGTTGGCAGCATCCTAGACGTAAATACAAATGCCTTCTAACGTTAGTTAACATCTGCGGGGTAATCGACCTAATTACAAGTGTTATTCTTGTTCTTAAGTCAGCTAAATCGTCGGGTTTGGTTTTGTAGACCATACTTTTTACATATCCCCATAGGAAGAAGTCTAACGGCGTGAGATCAGGTGATCGTGCAGGCCATTCCACAGAACCACGTCTCCCTATCCAGCGATTTGGAAAGATTGTGTGAAGATATTGCCGGACATTGACTTCGTAATGTGTTTGTGCACCATCCTGCTGGAACCATATTGCATTACCTGGAAGTTGTGGGTTTCCTTCTGCTGGATACAAATTTGCCATCGTCGGTACAACATTATTTTGGAGCAGCGCTAAATAAGTTCTCCATTCAAATTGCCGTCAATGAAGAAGGGACCAATGATATTTTCTCCAATTATTCCTGCCCAAACATTAACTTTCTCAGGGTTTTGCGTTGTAGTTCCCTCATCCAGTGAGGATTTTCTCTCGACCAGTAACGACAGTTTTGGCGATTAACATGGTCGTGAAGTGTAAATGTAGATTCATCCGAAAATAAAACATTTTCTATTTGTAAAGGATTGTCATCTCTCATTTGCATCATTTGTTCACAAAAGAGAATTCGTCTATCAAAATCGTCTTCCGCGAGCTCATTAGTTGGTACCAGTTTATATGGGTGCATCTGATTTTCTGTCAATACGCGGAGAATCGAGGAATGGCTAATATTTAAGCTGAAACTGCGTCTCTATTTTACTTACGGTACCTTGAGATATCGGCGGCAACTCCGGATTTTTTTTCTTGAAATAGGCGAACAACTTCGGCCTGCAGTTCGTGTTCTGTCTCCAGATCTGCAGAATCGTTATCGTATGCATTTCTGTGAATTACAACACGAAAACTAAAGCAAAAAGTTTAACACTGATAATTGTTAACTACTGTTACAATGACAAGCATGTTTCTAGGTAATTTCACTAATGCTGATAATGGCCAACTTCTTAAATTTCAGGTTTGTTTTTTTGCTGCTTGCTCGTTTTTGTCGTTCGATTGTCAAGCAAAAAATTGTACGTATTTATTAGTAAGATTTTATCTTATAGTAGGGAATGTCGGCAATTACAGACATTTATTTTTTGTTATTATTAACATTTCAGAACCTAAAATTGACAAATAGTGTTACTTATAAAAGTTTTATTTTAATATAATGAATTTCCTACGCTGGAGAATCTTATCCTTTTTTCTTGTTAATTTCTGCAATAAAATTTAAAACCATAGCAGTTTTGAATAGAGAATGAAAATAACTTTCAAATGAAGGATCACAAGCCCCTACTTCCAATTTGAAAATTTAGGGGTTGTAACTGTCACCTGAAGGGGGTTGATTTTGGGGATAACATTTTTACGTGGCAAGATGTCATTTTTAGAATTTGAAATTGACGTGTCTCAGAATTTTCTAAAAAAAATGTATAGACTATCTGCAGAAAGGCGGAGCTTAGTGATTCGCGACAACAGCGCTCGCGGCGGCTTACTCTATAAGTTTCGTGCTGGCATATTACAAGAAGACAATACGCAAAATACGATTTATTGCTCATTATGTCATTGTAATCATTGCGGAAGCCATCGAGATTCATAAAAGTCATAAACTATAACTTGAACACGAAGTACTGTGGACGTCACATCTTGAATTAGCATCGGGCATATTAGCAGTGCAGTGTTTTGTGTCGCGCTACATAACCTAAAGTGACCAGACGTCCGTCATTATGACGGACAGTCCGTCATTATGACGGACAGTCCGTCATTCAGAAAGCTTGTCCGTCTTCAAGAGCAGTCGGTCAAACTGTCCGTCATTGAAATTTTTTTTATTAAAATGTCCGTAATTACGTCTTCTAGGTTAATCTGAAGACGTATCGACGTATCGTATCGATCGTGATTAAATATCAGTATTTCAAAAAGGCATCAAATTCCAAAAAGTAGGTATCCTTGTGAAAGTCTATTTTTTTATGTAAATGTATTTTTCATTGAAATTCTGAAGTGCCAGGAAAACGCGTGACATTGAAAGTTTAAAAGATTTTCGCCTGCGGCGCTATTTAGCTCGCGCCTTACGGCGCGAAAAATAACCTCTAGCTTTGTCAGTGTGAACCAGCTGAACATGTCCGTCTTTGGCAAAATCAAATTCTGGTCACTTTAACATTTTCGATGACATTGTTATTATGGCAGCTATTTTTGGTTAATTTACAACCTCCAATTTTGAAAGTAAGCACTCATGAAGATTTTAGCGAATAAGGATTGGATATAAATAAGAAATGTTCAAATTTGAAGAATAAAATAATGCATACATGTGTATATAACGAAATAAATATTATTTATTTTTTGACGCAACACCAAGAGAGTTGCATAAAACATTTTGTCAAAAATATATATGATATAAATTTCGGTACATAGACTGTCATTTAATAAAATATAAATATAATTAAATCTGACTCTTTATTTAATTGCACTATTGTTGTACATACTATCCTAATTTTGCACGTTATTATTTTCTTTATCAGACATTTCACTCAATTCTATACAATTACATTCATAACCTATAAATCAAATAGTTTAGACAGTTTCAACACAAAATATAAATATGATTCTCGTGAAAATTATACTTACTTTATCAAGAAATTCTTCCCCGTGCAATTAATAACATTTGCAACACTGTGAATTCATTCCCAAATTCAAAAATATTACAAAAAACAATTCGACGCATATGACACAATATAATATCCACAGTACAAAAGTTATCAAAAATTCCGCGCGCGGCGCTTCTAGTTATTCTGCAGATAGTCTATAATAATGGAGTTACTGAATTTATTCCATTTGGCTGTTCCACACTGTATAAATATTTTCTTGTTTTTATTTTCATAATTAGTAAAATATCTATATTTCGAATTGTCTGTAAATAAGACTAGAACAAGGAGGTAAAATATATTATTATATACAAATTGCACAAAATGAAGTATGAACAGTACTCTACACGAGCAGGAAATAATAAATACCATTATTTGTTCTCTGATATTAATTGCTTATTAGTTGTACAAGTGATTATTATCAGTGTTATAAAAATTAACCGAATGAAAATTGCTGTGAATAAAGGCAGTAATTGCGTATTTTCATATTAGGTTAAGGTTGTTTACTACAGGGGCATCGCAATGATGATAAAATATGTTCATTGGACACGTATTAAAGCAATTGTATAATAGTATTGCGGGTCTCGTTAAATGGTAGAAATTTTAAAATAGTAACGGTATATAATTATATAATAGGACGATTTTTTTTTATTAAATTTTTGTTCAATTAGTAAGTATGACCGTATTACAGGTTTATGAAAACAATACGCGATTGACATACCATTAGCAACATAGAACATATTTTTATTTCTAGAGATGATATTTAAACAAAAAAATAAAACAAAATTTAGTAGAAACTCATTTTTTATTAGATTAAAATATTTTACCAAACAGCGAAAGACATAATACCTCATACCTACGTCATTCGTCTTTTTTGGCTTGACATATTCAGTATACAGGTATGTCTGAGAATATGTCTTTCAGTATATGTCTTTGGTTAAGACGATTTCACAAGACAAAAATTCCTTGTGTGCCAACACGTTTTTGAAAGTTTTAATATTAAAGGAGAGATAAGGAGTTTTCTGATTAACATGTAATGTCCATTTAGTTTTTAACTCAGTCTGCAGTGATTTCTCAACCCCACGCTCTTAAAGTACCTACTATAATGCACTTGCTTTAGTTAACATATTCAAGAAAAACAAGTCACTCTGGTTCTAATTGTTTGATTGCATTTGCTTTGCATTTGAAATTTCAAAGCGTGTAATAATATATTAAATTTCTCTACATCTACAATACGATTCATATTACATAATGACACGTTTAATCGATAAATGTAATGTAAAAAACTAGACGAGATCATTATACTTTATATATGGGACATTCCATGTCAACAGGACGGTGGTCTGCCCAAAAATAAGCTGTGCGGAGAAAACGTTTTTATCTCAAAATGTTAGTATGTTCAAGAGCTTTCGAATGAAATCTGCTCGTTTTTTTTTGGAGTTTTTTTCGATACGTTAAATCCGATTTTTGGAGTCCAAAATTTAAAATAATTATTGGGTTATGATATAGGGCTAATATTTTCTCAGAGTCTCAGATTTTTATGTTTATCGACATGGCAAAATCGATTTTTTTAGTTCTTAAAATTAAAAAATCCAACGGTGGTGAGATAGGACCGATATTTGACCATTTTTTGGCATTTTTTGACCATAAAATTCAGTCTAAAATGTTTTTTTTTGTCAGAGTAACTATTTTTTTGGTTTTTGAAATAATCATATCAAATCAAATCGAAAAATCAAAGAGTGATTAAATAGGACCAATATTTGACCGTTTTTTGACATTTTTGGCATTTTTGACATTTTTGTCCATAACTTTCAGACTGAGACCCCGAAATTTGGGTTCAGCGGATCATAAAACGTAAAGCTCGGTAAGTAAAATGACAGAAGTCTCATCATAGACAGAAGTCCACATGCCGGAGGTTGAGCTATTTCTTGAAATATCTACATATAGTCCTTCTAATTTTAATTGAAAATGATAAATACGCCTGGGGAACAAAAAAAGCGGTGCAACAATATGATTCCATGCATATATCTTTTATAAATTCGAAAATTGTGAAATATTTTTTTCATTCAAATCAATATAGGAGATTAAAATTAGCCTGCATACAAAACTCTTAATATTTGTAATATAATTTGCTGTAAATAATGCTCATTTAGCCAGACAATTTCAAAAAATTGTCTGTGTTAATAAACCTAGCTGAAATACACGTCACTGGCGTCTTAAACAAGTTGGGTGTCTATAGTCGTAAATCATTTTAACGACGTCGTAAAAATTTTATGGCACGGTGGACCGAAGAAGTATTAGCAATGTATTAAATGCAAAGTAGTCTAATAATCTCGTTGACCGGTGTTACCGCCAGTGGTTTTACTCTGTGCGGCCAGCCGCCTGAGCCGCCGTTGCCGGCTCTTCAAAATTTTCTTAAGTATAGTAATATACATAAAGTTGTTTGAATTTATAATTATTTTTTCCAGCAATTTTAAACGCTTTATTTTAATGCTAACTAATAAATTTATATTTATGTATTTTTTTAAATATTTCCAAATTAGCTTTCTAAGAACGTCACGAACTAACAGTTTACTGAAGTATGAAGTATACTTGTATAGTAAGCTTAGCAATTTTAGAAAATATATCTGACACTCTTGCTTTTTTCTACCTATTTTCAATTTAGAATGGAATTTAGAATAGAGTACCTGTATGTATAGGCGTCATTTTATGTTCGCCATATTGAATTAAAAAAACAAACTCGAAAACGACCAAATTTCATTCGAAAGCTCTTGAGCATATATGAACATTTTGACTCTTTAAAACCGTTTTTCCGCAGCGCTTATTTTTGGATAGACCACTGTCCCAGTTGACATGGATTGTCCCATATACATTGTACTTTTTTATATACCTACTGTTAAATATTTTACGACATAAGGATGTAGTATAAATCATACGTATTGTGGATTATAATGTTTTAGTAAATGAAAATATTAAAAAGCTGTATTTGGAAAATAATTTCAAATTATAAGAGTTTTCCAAGGATGCCATAAAACTGGTACATATCTGATTTTTTTCGAAACGCGACGCCTGGCATCGTACAGTTTTCTTTCTTTTATATAGTTACGCCACTCTACGTAATTTTAGTCTCAGATGGTAGGAACTTGATACTTTTTGCAGATTACAATTTCCATTAGCCGTTTACGAATAAAATGGGGTGGTCAAGATAAAACAATCACCGTGTACATGGATGCGTAGGAAATGTATTATAATTCCGTTAAATTTTTATTGTAAGAATAATTTTCATTTTATTGTTTTTGTAATTCGCATTTTTGTCTGTTAGTTAGTTAATTTAAAACTATAATTAATTCAGTTGATAAACACTATTTGAGTGGGTTTAAGGTTAATAAATAGTAATATTTAAAGAATGGAATATTTAAAATTCCCATTTTTAATTTGCTTTGACTGAAAAATGTTAATTATATTATACAATTGTAATTGTTGATTAAAACTATTTCTTACTTAAAGTCATATCTCAAGGAGATCTTTAAAAAATCAGCCTAAAATCACTGTTCGATAATACACATCGAATGACAAAAATCAACCTTCCGGTTCACATTGTACCATTGCCGTCTTTCGAATCTTGGTGGTCCTTCGATCCGGATTTGATTCAGATTAAGTGATATAATTTTGGCGTTATCATTATTAAATTACTCGCCTATATTATAAAACATTTATCGCAGTTTTAATTCGTATTAATATGATTTATAGTTAAATTTGCATTTCTGTGCGGATCTTAGTGTGTTCAACGCTGTCAGCACGTTGCGCCGCCTCATCTCTCCTACTCTGAGATGCTGTACGTTTTGTAAGAGCTCGGTCACGAAGCTGTTGATGTTACCGGTTAGACGACCTGAATTAACCTTTAAAATTTTCAAGTTCACTAATGGAATCCCGTCGCGTTTGTGAAGATGCACTCCGAGTGAATGCACGGATGCCAGTCCTACCATTCCTACCATGGATGCGAGTCGAGTCGACGTGAAAAGTAAAGCGGCCATACGCGATCGGTTTTACGTCAGTTTTGCATGACGATTTGATTCTATCAGAACGGATGAAAAAACGGATTATATGGAACCCGTCGGATTTGCTGGCATATTAAAATAAAACAGGAAAAGACGTGTATGCACGACGCACAATGATTCAGAATCAACGTAAAGCGGCCAAAAATCGTGAGTTAAGCCAATTTTGGCTTAAAAAAATTAAAACATGGTTTTGTTCGTCTTGGACTATATTTTCAGGATCCGTTTCCCCCAATAGTGCTAGAATATCGTATATGTGCTGTAACATCACTCAAACATCGCTATTTGCGTAATTGTTGAAAATGTGTTTCAGTTTTCGCTATTTTTTAGTGCTCTTTTAGTTTAAAAAAAACTGATATTTTTCCCGGATTCTACGGGAAACAATACGTTAAAAACATGTATCGCACAGTTTCTTGAATTATACACTTATTATTACACATACAGCTCAGTGCATAAAAATAGCACCGACTGTATTTTACATTAAAAAACATGAAATACGAGTATAAAAGGCAAGCCTTAGTTGCATCTGTTTAGCTTTTTATTACAAAAGAGTAATGATATAACAAAACATTATATATAACATATTGTTCCAAATAAACTAAAAATGAATGTAGCACATTCAGTTAACTTATAATATCTCAAGTTTTTACGGTGCAAAAAAATAGCACCGCTCGTGAAACATACAAATTACTGTACAAGGAATAAAATTAAATTAAAAAAGTTAATCTGTAACATATTAATACTTTGTTGTATAACCTTTGTTTTTCAAAACAGCAGCACAACGCGTGGCATAGCGTCAACCAGCTTGACAACGCTGTAATGGAATAGCCTCCCACGCTGATTGCACAGCATACCATAATTCTGCTGTATTCTTCGGTTTTGCTTTAAAAACAGCTTTTTTAACATTTGCCCAAAGATTTTTCAATTGGGTTTAGGTCTGGTGACTGAGCGAGTCATTCCATAACCTGAACTCGATTTTGTGCAAAAAAAAGCCTTTTGCTAGTCTGCTGATATGTTTTGGATCATTGTCCTGCTGTAAGATCCAGCAGAGCTACATATTCCAGTACACATAGGGCAACATTACTTCTCTCATAATATCAACTAGACTAATGCGGTTATCGTAGGCTTGATCCAAAATAATGGCCCAGTACCATGATACGAGAAAGAACCCCACACATTAATTTTTGCTCCGTCATGTTTAACGGTCTTGACTGTATACTGGAGTTTAAGTTCATCTCTTGTTGGTCTGCGGACAAATGTTCTACAGGCTGGAGTCCCAAATAACTCAATTTTCGACTTATCGGTCCAGAGGATATTTGTCCATTGTGCGAGAGGCCAGTTTAAATGTTCCCGAGCGAATTTGATTCTGTCACGAAGATGTTTCTTCTTGAGTAACGGTACTTTCCTAGGAGTTCTGGCCATCCAGTTTTTCTCTATGAGCCTTCTTCTTATTGTAGATGTGTCTAGTGTCTACATTGAGATTTAATTCCTTTTTAATTTGAATTGACGTTATAAAAGGATTTTTTGTTAGTCTTAGGATGCTTCTTTCATCAGTTAAAGAAGTTTTATTTTTCTCAGAAAATCAGTATTTTCTTTTTGCCTATTTTTCTTCTTTTTCTTTAAATTTCTTGGTATTACTGATCATTTTATTAGAACATCCGACCACTTCCTAATTTTGTATGTTTTTTCCCTTTAGCTAATAATTTGTTTATGAACAAACGTTCTTCTTTCGTGCAATGTTTTCCACGATCCATTTAATATTTAAATTAAATTAAAATTAAATTCCGATATTAACTGTAGTCTTATATTATTTTACCTTTGACTTCATTGTCCTATGCTGAAAGATGTTTAGATGTTACGGCGTCGAACTGCTATCATAGACTGAATTGGTGCGATTATTTTACACAGGTCAATATTGATTTTATTTATAGAAACAGGGATTTCCCTACCTAAACAAGAATTTTCCGGACTTCATTAGTTTCAGAAACTCAGTGGATCTAAAACAAATATCTTGAGAACACTTTTGAATGCATATAGCAGAGTAGTCAATACGTGATTATGGAGTTAATTTGAGTATTCACTATGGTGCAATTTTTTTGCACATAGCTGTACGTGAAAACAATTTTTTTGGGACAAGTGCGATATATGTTTTTCGAACGTATTTTTCCCGTAGAATATGGAAAAATGATCAGTTTTTTAAACTAAAGCACGAAAAAATAGCGAAATCTGAAACAGTTTTTTAACAATTACATCGCAATTACACGATATTCTAGCACTATTGGGGGAAACGGATCCTGAAAATATAGTAGTCTGTATAGTAGTACACAGACGTCGCGTCGGTGTAATACTTCAAATATTTTGCTTCGATTTTAATGGAAAAAATGAAGCACAAAGAAGTAGTTAACACATTTTAGATAATGCGAATGAAGGTGACCTATCGACTTTGCACGTTTGAGTACAATGATTTTTCATTTTTTGGTTTTCGTTGCGTCGTTCGTTTTTTTTTAGGTTTTCTTCTTTTTCTAACTTTATTATACCTATATCATTTTCCTAATATGCGGAGTAACAAGAATTAGGAGTTCTTAGTAGGCTTATTCATCCTTTTCCAGGTTATTATATATGTTAGTCATCTGTAGATCTTTTCAAACAACTTAACCATTTTGCACTTTTTTCTCCTTTGTTTTATTCTTCGTATATTAGGTACAGTGCATTTCAAAAATATAGTCACCAGTGAGTTTGTCTAAATTCCTTCATCATATGGATTTGATAAAAATATTGCTATAACGTTTTGAGTGATCTAAGACGATATCAATGATGAACAAATATATATGTAATTTATTGTAAATTAACAAATGCAACAAAAATAATCCAGTAGCCTGCACGATCTCCGAACCTCACAGCTCTCGATTTTTTCTTTGGGAGCAATAAGTATTAATTTCAAGTAATTTTTCAATTATGTTTAAAACTGTTACATTTTGACTTATCATTTGTAGAATTTGTTAATTTGTAAATCGGTTAATTTTGTAGCATTTGCAATAATTAATTTGCTGTAGTTAATTTACAATTTATACTAAACCGAGTTTTGTGCAAATTAAGCGGATTAAAGTTATCTTTAGCAATTAGATATCGTACTTTTTTTCTTTAACTGGGCATATACCCCACATATCAATACCTATCAGCAAAGTTAGTATGTTTCAATTTTATTTTTGGTACAAAAATGGAGGATACCTTAGAAAAACTGAAGATGATGCCACGGCTCGAAGCGTGGTGTAATTTGCCAAATCCATATGAGGATGATTGACTGTGAATGAATTAGTGTATCGAAACTGAAGGAAAAACTGATCGTGCATAGTCGCCTATATGATTCTTCTAGTCGGTTACGACGCGCATTTTTATCCACTCTTAAATGCGCCGGTATGTCGGTAATTGTGAGTGGAAATGCCGTGACATTTGTGTCCATGATGGGTTTCTCTTAATATATTCGTCGTGTCACCGATTCGTGCGAGATTTAAATTAGCAAAAGGATGGACATAAATAATATAACTTTAGAGAAATAACACAGGTCTACAAAATAAAAAAAAGCTCTGTCTTTGCGATCAGACCCATCATTTTCCTATGTATTTTGATGCACTGAAACCAAATTTGGCAAAAAAAATTCTACCGCATCAGTTTTTCTCTCCACCCCCCATATAATCCCCATAAACTCTTATAGAGGAAATTTTTTGAAAAAAAATTGTTTCATTTTGTTGAACAAACTTTACATCAGATCTTTAACAATTTCAACATAAAATTACATTATAATATCTCTACATTTGTTAACGCTATGTTCTGTCAGCCGGATGACAGGTCACGTTGCTGGTTGCTGATCACGAATCTGAAGTCAAGAATAAATTTCGACTTAATGACAGCTGTCAACAAGGTGTCAAATTTCACTAAAAAGTAAAAGTTTATATTAAATGCATATTATTCAGTTTTTTTTGGGTTACTCATTACGATTCTGAAGTCAAAAATGACAGCGTCAGCCAACTGTCAAAATTTCTAAAAAAGATAAAGAGATGATGTTTAGTACATGTTTATATACAGGGTGGACCATTTTAACCTTTAATAGGAAATAACTCGGCCGGTAAGCGAAAAAATAAAAAAAGTTGTATACAAAAGTTGTTGGGCGGGGGAGGGGGACGTACGACCGTAACCTTAAATTTTACTTCGACGTTGACCTTGAGGGTTACTTGAAGGTCAAAACAACTTTTCAAATGGAAACAACTATTTTTGACCACGGATTTGAAAAGACCGGGAAATTTTACGTCCAAAATGGTACTTCTCAATTAGGTCATGGCAAGGTCGAATGAATGTCAAATTTTCGAAAATTGTTAAATAACGAGGGCTAGCTCGGGATAGAGAAGTGGGAAGAGTAAAATGTTTCTGATTAAAGCTGTCAGGGTCGAATAAGGTCACTTCCCTGATACCAATGACCTTGAGTTAAACATTTCAAATGAGATGTCAAAAGTAGGGTTTCACGCTTGATAAAGCACGTTGACCTTGAAATAACCTTAAAAACCGAAAAATTGTACTGTTTCCAATCTCTATCCCGGAATAGCCCTCGTTATTTACCAATTTTCGAAAATTTGACCTTCATTCGATCTTGCCATGACCTTGTTGACAAGTACCATTTTGGCCGTAAAATTTCCCGGTATTTTCAATCCGGGGTCAAAAATAGTTGTTTCCATTTGAAAAAGTTGTTTTGACCTTCAAATAACCCTCAGGTCAACGTCGAGGTAAAATTTAAGGTTATGGTCGTACGTCTTTGCCTTGCCCAACAACTTTTGTATAAAATTTGTTCGCTTACCGGCCGAGTTATTTCCTATTGACAGTTTAAAATGTTCCACCCTGTATATTAACATGTACTAAACATCATCTCTTTATCTTTTGACAGCTGTCGTTAAGTCGAAATTTATTCTTGATTTCATATTCGTGATCAGCGACCAAAAAAAAAAAATAATATAAAGGTCATAAAAAATAATTAAAGAAATGTTTTTCAAAAAATTTCCTCTAGAAGAGTTTATGGGGTTAAATGGAGCTGGAGAGAAAAATTGATGCGGTAGAAAAACTTTTTTTGCCAAATTTGGTTTCAGTGCATCAAAATGGAATAGGAAAACCGGAAAACTGGGAAACTTCAGAAACGCCCAACTTTAAAGGCATACGAGAGGTACCCAAAAATAACCGGAACAGCAGCATTGCCGTGGGCGGAGCTTGTGTAGTACGCATTTCTGCCGCTAGGCGTGTATAGCGCAACTCATTGCCAGTTCAGTGCCGTCTGTGTTGTCGACCTGGCTTGTACTGTTCATCTGCAGTGATTGGTTTTGCTAGCGTTGTTTTGTTCTTGTTTCGTTTTTTATGATGGCAGTTTAAGTGAACAACGTGCAGCTGTGAAATTTTGTTTTCTACTCGGTAAAAATGCTACTGAAACTGTTTTAATGTTGAAAACAGCTTACAAAGATGACGTTATGGGGAAAAATTCAAGTGTACGAGTGCTTTGCTCGGCTTAAAAATGGCGATATGTCGATTGATGAGAAACCTCGTTCTGGACGTCCATCAACTGCCCGAAACGACGAAAATGTTGAAAAAATTCGAGAGCTTGTGCTCACAGACCGTCGACAGACAATTAATCCACTGTCAGAGATTAGTGGGTTATCAAAAGTCTCTATTTGTGGCAGACAGGAAACTGGTTCTTTCACCACGACAATGCACCTGCACACAGCCATCTCTGTTCGCCAGTTTTTTACTAGAAATGGCATGGTTCCGCTGCCCCACACACCTCACTCGCCTGACCTGGCTCCGTGTGACTTTTTTCTTATTTCCACGCATGAAAAGGGGCATGAAAGGATACCGATTTGACAAACATTGAAGAGGTCAAGAAAAAACCAGGGAGGAGCTGTCAGCCATTTCTAAAGATGACTACAAAAAGTGTTTCGAACAGTGGAAGCACCGGTGGAACAAATGTATTAGTTGTAATGAAGAGTATTTTGAAGGGGATAAGGTTGTTTGTAAAAAATTTGAAAATATATAGCTTTTAAAAAACAATTCCGGTTATTTTTGGGTACGCCTTCGTATTGCCTTTGAAGTTGGGCGTTTTGAAGTTTTCCAGCAGCGCGTAGTTACTGTTCGTCTATCTGTATGCATGTCGGTATGTTTTCTTGTATGTATATATGTAGGTCAGTATGTATGTATGCTTGTTCACATATACTGATTGAGAAAATTTAGAGCATTAAATCAATCAGGAGGGGCTATTTGGAAGTTGGCTTGACGTACTCGCTCTAAAGTGTATATAGGTCAAAGGGCAGGAAATTTTAGAACAGAAATAATAGAATGTAAGCATAATTTCGATAAAAGGATAACATATATTTTTGTGCCTTGAATTTTGTGGGGGCGAGGTTCACTACTGCGCTCTTCCACCTAACCCCTATACACTCACACAGTAATACCCATGTCCTAATAGAGTTGCCAAGTCTATTAGGCGGGACTCGAACCCACTGACAGAGGTTCAGCAGATGGCTCAAGATTGCCACCTCTCGCACCATCCACTAAATGCCTTGCCCGACAAACTTTCATAGCAGATACGGTCACCCAGCCGAAACGCAACCCGACCGAGGCGTTGCTGCACTCGCATTATCGGAGTTTAGCGTTCAGACGAATTACCATATGTTGCTCTCTACACTCTATATAGTCTATATACATACAGGTCCGAAACTATTTGTTACAAAAACTTTTTCAAATAAAAAGTTGTTTTACTTATTTTTTTGCATGTTTGTATTCTTTTTTTCTTTTTTCCTTTTATCTGCTCACAATTCTACTGTACGACTGTATAAAATTTTCATGAGATTGCTTAACGAGTATTTCGAGAAAATTCATCATTCTCGCAATTTGGTTAATTAGGTAAGTCCTCAAATACAACCAATCATTTTTTACTTTATAGCAGTCCATAACATAAACTAGTTAGTCGCCATGACAACTGAGTTGCTTGTATCACATGAATCGCATCTACTGTTCAAAATATGTACAATTTTTGCTAATACACATTAGTACTAATTAAGTCCTTATTTTCTTGCTTAAAAATATGTATGTTTTGATATCTCTTAAACAAAGCGCGCAGATATCGTTCTAAATATAATGAATCTGAAACCAAATGAACTTTTCATCTGGCTCAAAACCTATCGTTGATGGTTTTGCATCATAAGTGCATTTTTAGTCATCGGATTTCGATTGAAAATTGACATGCACATTACAATTAATGTGGTTTCAAGTGCTATTGAATTTGGTCGCGATCGGACTAATAGCGTGGTATTTCCAAGTTATTAACTTAAGGGGGTCCTCTAGTTTCTCCGTTGTTTTTTACGGCTTTTTTCAATAATTTTTTACGGGCAAACCATCGAAATAATAAATATCATTGTTTTCTTACATAATCTTTATTAACATTTAAATGAGCTTTACAAGTTTTTTGAAAACAAAATATATAATAGAATCAAAGTTATAGTGGCCGACAGGAAGTCATCAAGTGAAGGAGGTGCTTGAGGGATGACCAAGATCGCGGCTGTTTTGCTTATCTGAAATCAAAAAACCAAACGGCATTTTTAATCTTCATATTTAAGCCTAGCGATTGAACTAGAATGAATTCTAAATTACAAAAAATTAATTTTTTTATACACTTTTGAAAATTAAATTCTATTTTTACTCATTTTTTTCTTAAGTTTCTCGCTCGTAGAAAAAAACTATCGAAGCAATCATGATAATCCAAGTCAAGCAATCATGATAGTTCAATCGCTGGCTTATAACATATTAAAGATGTTGTATAAATTTGAACAAGATCGGTGCAGTAGTTTCTGAAATATCGTGGTCACCGTTTTGAAAAATAGTGTTTCGAGAAAAACGCGTTTCAAAGTGTAATAAAAATTTCATCTCACCGTCAATCTGCTGCAATCTGACCATACAGTAGACCTTCCTCTTCTTCTTGGAAGTCACGGAAAGCTGCTCGTCTTCCCTTTTCGCGATTCAATATAATGCGGATATCAATATAATGGTCAGCGCCGCTCGGCTTTGCGGAGCAGCGTTGCGCGCGCCGCTCCATACCTGCTCCATTCCAGGGCCGTAACTTGTTAACCACTTCCAATATCGAAAAATCCTTTGGCACACATTTTCTACACATGTTGTAGATGTGATTTATGAAAAAAAAAAACGATTTTTTCGACCCGAGAAACTAGAGGACCCCCTTAAGAAATGGGGCCATTGGGTTATTGGGTTTTTGGTTATTAGGGGTCTGGCCTGTAGTTTGCCCTGGTAGAAATCCTCCATTCTTCGATCATTTATGAAGCGATTTTTCGACCATTTTTTTTGGCCACTTATGGCTGAAATACCCCTTTTGGATGACTGCACAACTTTGGTTTGAGGTTATGTGGTTAATTGGAGTCTTTGGGGCTTATTGATGTGAGGGCTATGGGACTAGAGGTATGAAGTTATTGAAGTATTGGGTTATGAGGTTTGATTGGGTTCTAGATTATTTTCCCTCATTTTTTGCCATTTTTCCGCAGCTTATTGAGGACAAAAAAATGTGACGTGATGGGTCAAAACGGGCTTCGGATTCGGATTCAGCGACCCCAAAAACATATAATCCACCAAATTTGGTCAGAGGCACATTTCTCTTTTTTTTGTGGTGCTGTGTTATTTGTATGTTGGTAGTTGGTATCTATACGTGTATATTGAGTATAGCTATTTGCTTGTTTTGCAACTGTAAATTGTAAATTAAATCATATTTTGAACTTCTATAGTATATCAAATTCGCATCTAGACCTAATAAGAAATGCCATTAACTTTTAACCCGAGGTGTTCATAAATTTTACGTTGTTTGTTCACTGTACGACGTACCGCTGCTGTTATTATGTACGCAAAATAAAAAAAAAAAAAACGTTTTATAACCTAACAAAAAATAGTAAGTAACCTAAATGTGTTTTAATGGGTTTCTGTGTCAAAAACTGTACTTTATCTATATTTTATCTCAGGGTATAGCATACCGTTGTCTCAGATTTAGAGTTAATCATTATTACAGACAGGGCATAGTTAATACCGTCACTAATACGTATTTTTAATATCAATGATTTCATGTACAAGGGATTATTTAAAGTAACTTTTGTACGGTAACCTTTTATAAGAACAGGATGACCAGATTATACCTATTCACATTCACCGATCTTAGATCATTAACCAGTTCGCTGGTATTGTATCATATACCTATGTTCAAATAAAATTACTTTTTTTAATTTTCTAGAGATTTGAACCAAACACTGGTATACAACAGTTTTTGGGGGCACTGAAACCATAATTTCACATGAGCCCCACCAAATTTTCCATCCAAAAAAAAATAACGCTTGCAACCAAATTAGAGACACAAAAACCCTTATATATAAAATGTGGAATGGTTTGGTACAGAATAGAAAAATCTCAAAATTTCATCCCCAATCCCTATTTTCACCATTCGATGGTGACACATCCAAAAAAGAATCTTTCGGTCTCAAGTCTCAAAAAATCACTATATACTAAATATATTGTATGATTTCGTAAATTATTCTACAGTTTTGTTAAGGAATTAGGGTACCAGTTTTGGCACGAACAATGGCAAAAACTATAGCAGTGAATCGGTTAAGTGAATAAATCTGTGAAAGTACTGGTATAAGTTAGCGTAATAAATAGGAGATATGTAGAGGCAAATTATACTTTGCTTCTTTGCTATCTCTCGGATATGACGGTCGTTCTAGATCTTACTATGTTCGTTGTGCGCAATTCACGGGCAAAGCTATTCTTGGTGAACTGTACTATAATCGTATAGTACGGAATTATTAAAATACGCAACTCTCTAACCAATGTTAACGTCCCTTAATCGAGGTACTTATTTGTAAATTTTTTATATTTAAATTCTTGAACGTCGAGCATTCGAAACGCGTTACGAAACTGGAAGCGCTGTTAATGTCTGTTATGCATAACATAAATTTCAAATTCCAGGGAAGTAAATTTTATTTAAATCTCACCGGATGCCGGTTAAATGCTACGTTATGGTAATAATCATTGTTTTATCTAATCGGTTTATGTAAGTTTAAAGCGTGTGTCATAACGGGTACAAGCTTCCTTGATTATGGAAGTCGAACTATTCAGGAAAAGTTTTGTTGGGAATTTTTGGCGATTCCCATATTTTTTCAAATTGTTCATAGATATTTGTTATATCATTAAGTGCCTACTAATGTTACGTACTCTGTCGTTAAGTGTTTACTAATTAATTAGTTAGTAATATAGATTTTATTGAAAACATTTTAACATCGAAAGCCTATATGTATATAACTTTTTTTCTTTTTTTTACATTTTTCTGACAATACATTATTAAATTTGTATTTGCAATAGTCACGAAATCATCTTACATGCATAAGTATACTAAACACATAACAACAGTAAAAATATATTACATTATCCTTTAAAATGTAAACAAGTTATTCGACCAAATATAAATGACACATAATGACTTTTAATTTTTTTAAAATCCTTAGCTTGTTTTATTACTAATGGTAGCTTATTAAAAATATTCAATCCCAAATACAGAAGTGGATTATATACTTTACAGTAAATTTATAAAAAGAAATGAAACATCTGGACAAATATCTGGATATATTTAAAGGTTTACAACTCTGTGTGCGGACATCAAAATACATTTTTGATTTTGACACAATTAGTGATAGAATAAATAGAATTTCCGCAAAATTGTATACCATGTATGTATATACAGCAGTGGCGGTTAATATTTCAGTCAGCCATATCTTGAAAAACGACGCATGGGACCCACTTCACTTTTTAGGTGATGACTATACACCTCTTACAGAAAGGATTTACAGTGAAAAAACCGTCAGCAAAGTTTGCGAAAAAATTTCAAAAACACTGGAGCACTCCTATAGGTTCTCAGTAACGCTGTGGAATATTTGCAGTATATTTTTTTCATAATCTAGAAACAAATATAAGGAGACGTTTTTCGATTTATTTTAAAAATATTTTTGTTTCAAAAAGTTATGGCCATTTTAATTTTGGGAAACAAAAATGTTCCTATAAAATTAAAATTAAAATGGCCATAACTTTTTGAAACAAAAATATTTTGCAACAAATCGAAAAAAAACGTCTCCTTATATTTTTGTTTCGTTTATGAAAAAAGTGTGCAAATATCCACAGCGCGTTGCTGAGAGCAGGAAGTGCTCAGTCTGGTTGAGAAAGTTTTCGAAAGCTTCTTTGACATTTTTTCACTATAAATCCCTTTCTGTAAGAAGGTGTATAGTCATCACTTAAAGTGGGTCCACATGCGTGGTGATAAAGTTAAGACAGATGTAATTGCTACACCTATCAAGCACGTCCGGGTCAGAGTTTGTTGTGACATTTGTAAAAGTGACATTTGTGACAGCTGACATTTGTTAAGTTTTGTAGTTTACATATTTAGTTTATTTGGTTTATACACTAGTTGTTAGTAAAGGAATTGTATGGAATGACTTGTTGAGTGTTCTAGATGTCAAACGAGTTTTCTAGAACGTGTATAATTTATAAATACTGGTGTTGTTACTAGGATAAGTAGTTAGTTGTGATTTGGATGTAACAGAGTTAAGGTCCGACGAATTGCTAAAGTGTTAATAAAAGTGTTTAGAAGTGAAGAAGTAAATTATTTAGAGAAATACGTAACATTATGTTGTGGGGCGATTCGCTTTTATTGGCGATTTTGTACCCTCCTATTTCAGTGAGAACCGAGCCGTCACGGCATCGTCTGTGTCTTTCTCCCATAATGAGAACGGCTCTCCTCACATTTCGGGAGTAAAATTCGTTTCACATATGGAATTATTAGCCTTAATTCTACTTGCGCGTGGTTCACGACCCGTAGCAGAGCTGTTCGAATGACATCACAGACTTGAGAGATTCGGGATAAATCTAATAAGCTTTGATATTTAGGTATTACAATGTACCAATTCAGGCGTTAAAAAGTTTGTGTATTTGTATGAAGCTTTAAAGGGCACACCACTAGTGTGATCGGATCGCCTAAAAAATGGTGATTTGTCGGATTTTTTTTTTAAAGAAAAATATTGCATCGAAAGGATTTATTTGTGCGTTAATAATATGTATAAATGTTTTCGAATGAAAAAAAAAATAGATTTTCAGCAAGGTATTCACCAACTCCCGAGTCTCACAAGCCGTCCTCCACTGATGCAGTGATTGCGGCCTTCACAGTGTCTGTGGAAGTCAAATCGAAAGTGTGTCAGTCAAAAAGGGTGTTCGGTTTGTAAAAGGAATTACCCATTTAAGATACCGCACTTAAAATTTTAGTATGTAAAAAACATGCATCAATTGCTAAATCATTCGGCTATGTACGCATTAGGGTGCCGCTTACTGTATAACACGGGATTGCTTCACAAATAGTGGACACGGCAGAATTTTGAACCTTGTGGAACACCCATACCGACTCCAGTAGAATTGAAGTTTTAGTTATAGGGTTATATCAAAAGTGAGACAAACCAACATACTAATTCACAGTGAAAGATATTATACGAAAGTGGCTTATCTTATAAGTTTTTTGAAGTATTTGGAAATCCATCCTTTTTTTTGGCAAGAAAAAACTTTAAAAAAAAAAGGTGATATGATGGGGGATATAATTTGTTACACTTTATTGGCGCCCCTTGAATTTTTGTGTTTGTATATTTGTTACTTTAGTATGAGATAATTGTTTTAAACGTGTGGCCTTTTTTGTGTTCAGTAAGTATTTAATAATTGTTATTCTTTTCTTTTCAGGTAAGTCCTTTTCTTTCTACAGCCTTACACGGCTTAAGGTAATATCCTATTTAATCAACAAACAAATGTGCATACGCGATATTATATGCCGCGTTCTGTCATATCGTGTCCAAAACAAAACGCAAAGCGGTATGACCGAGCAATAAGCTTTGGAGTCATCATAATCAATCACTGATTTGCTCTGCGATCGGTAATTATCTCACTATTTGAATTTTACTAGCTGTTTCCTAGGAATGCGGAAGCCTGGGATAAATTAGATCAGTCTTGGGCACGGCCTTGCGATCTGTCGCAGCGTCTCGAGAGATGTAGTTTATTTGCCTATGATCGATATCGATTAAGTTCGTATTTATACCTGTCTTGTCTAAGTGCTCCGGAATGCGTAAATGTGAAGTTGTTTCTAATAGTGTTGACTAAGCTATGTCGGTGATATTTTATTTAGCACCTGTAATAAAATATAGCATTTTCTCGCGAATGCCGTGCGTATTTCTTATAGATCCGACTGTATTATTATAATGCCAAACATTTCCTTTGTTTATCTGTGATGTATGGTGTAGTAATGTGTAAATTTTATTTAGTAGTGATTACTAAGGTCCAGAAAAGTATGCTGTACCGCAAAGCCGATACAGTACAACTCTAATTAATTAAAGTATAAACCTTATTTTTAAGCGCAGATTTCCCGCCACCCTCTATACCCCCTGTCCGTGCGTGGAATGTATCCCGAACAAAGGCTTCGCGGGAACCTAGGACTCTGTAATGTAGTTTCTCTCAAAAAGACATTTAATGTCTTTTACACTATCGGCGATTTAGATTCGAGAATATTCATCAAGAAAATATACCTGGTATGGTTGAAAAAGAGGAAATTTTTGGTTCAATTTGTGCATAATGTTTTGCGAATGCTGGCCTTTAATGCCTCCGATATTGTATTTGTCCTCTGTATATATAAAAAATACTAATGTACTGATCATTAGTAGCTATTTAAAACTGTTATTAATACAAACAACTGTGCAGAAATTCGTAAAAATAATGTGCATATTGTGTCGTCTTCTCCCCGTATGAACTATTTTTAAGTTGCGCCTTTAACTACAGTAGATGTGGAACGATCATTTTTTCCTGCAACCAAATGTACCAGACCAAATCGCTCGCGTTTAACGACAATAAATACAGAAAGACTGCTGGTCGTGGCAACATGCGCTCAAGCGATGAGGACAGTTAGTGTAATGACACAAACGCCGGTGCCAGGTACATACATTATTAACACATTTACCCTTGTCTTTTTGATCTCTCATATGTCATTTTCCATCACTAACATGACGGATTACCAGTCCGGCCCTGCATTACAACACACGTTCGTAACCTATTACATATTTTCATTCTAACGGGTTTTTCTTAAATATTTTTTCGGACTTTACTTTTTTTACTACACTCCCAAGTGATTAAAAAAACAATCTTCTGCTCTGTAGAAATCAAAATCCCACCGTCCAAGTTTTTTGAAAAATCTGGGTCGTTTTTCATAAAAATGTAATTGTGCAATTAACCACTTAAAGAAATTTTTTTAGTTGTAGGAAATCAAAAATTAATTGATAATTACCTCGAGTATTAATTTCCAATTATTAAAAATGTTTTATCTGTATTCATGAATCTGTACTACAAAGTAGTATTTTATGAACCAAGGTATCAGTTGTAATTTATAGCCGTTATTAGTTAGTTGATCCTTTCACCTTGAATTCACGAATATAAATATTTAGTTTTAAACCTATTTGCAAATTTTACAATCAATTATTTTTTAACTTATTTATTTACCTATTTAACAATAACTATATGCGAGTATACTAAAAACGAAGGTTAAATTGTCAACGTAACGAGTTAAAAAAACTGTTCATATAGTAAATTCCGTGGCATTATCATAAATAATTCATATACTATAATAAATAACGTTATACTTGAGTTGTTAGAAAATTAAACTGCGCTAAAACTGAAACGAGAAGCGGTTTCCTTGCAATTTTGACCTACAACTTTTGATATTGTGTTATAGCAAACGAATAATTTCAAGAATGGAGGAGATGGTATCGTACCGAAGGCATTCTCTCCTGACCAGGATATAAGTCGATACAACACATTCCCATTCTCTGTCAGATACTGATATGTTTAATAGAGGGTAAATCCGGATCAGTGGTTTCTTATATTTAGGGACGGGAATCATTATCCCTTCATAATTTAATGGGTTTACCGTTAGTATCTGCTTTGTTAAAGAACTTCTGGTGGTTGTGACTTTGTCAGACCACCCAGAACCGTCTAGTCCATTTGAGCATCTCTAGATGACACCATATCCTAGCCCAGGATATAAGCCAAATACAGCCGTTGTTCTTCATTCGCCATTAAATGTGTCGCGCTGGTAGGACATAATAGACCATATTTTTTTATTTAGGTTGTTTTTTGTTTTTTTGTTCTTAACTTAACAGATATAAGAGTGGATTCTTATTTTAATTAAACTTCTTGTACACATTTATCCTAGTGGATTTCTAGTCAGAACTGACAAAAATTTAAGATGTTATGTAAGTATAAGAGTTTTGGTTACACTTTTTACATTTTTTTGTCCTTCCAGATAATTGTTTGAGTTTTTTTTGTGACTACTGTAATGTGCAGTTCAAATATGAACTCGATTTTACCTATCACTTATAAGTTTTTAAGAGAAAAGAAGAATGTAAAATATATGAGAAACCCAAACCATAGGCAATTTCAGTAGAAACTCACTTATTTACAAAATATACTTCTATTTGTATCAAAAAGTATGGCACAATCAATAGATTATTTTTACTTGTCTTTTTCGCTTGTATTCCGCCGCCGGGATCGGTTTTTCGTTTGAGGTCCAACTGGGTAGTCCGCTAACATGTTCATTGGTGAAGTTATTTCTTCCGGGTTTGCCGCGGTCGTCTGAATTGACTTAACGTTTATGTCAGTCATTCTGTTTGGTACTTCTTTAGAAGGTTTCTAAAGACTGGTGTTGTCTTCTTTTGCTCCTCGTTATATACTTTGGCTCTATAGTTGGCTGGCTGCGCGTCCGTTGGGCTCGGTTGACCATGACATTCAAAAGTCGCTGGTTCTTGGTTATTTCTGTTTGAAACCAGTCAATTCCCCCCCCCCATTTTAAAATTTTTATTTTTTTTTTTTTTTTCTGGGTAGTGTTAGTTTTTGTTGGAGGTTTTTTTGTTGTTTTTTCTATGGTTGTATGGTTTTCTCTTTTTCATTTTTGTGGTTTTCGTTGGTATGTTTTTGTTGTGTTTTTGGGTTTTGTCTGTTTGCCTTCGGGTGGTATTTTTTTTTTTTTTTTTGTTCTTGCTTTTTTTATTGTTTCTGTCTACGCTTCTTTTTTTCCCAAAGGGACGTTTGGGCTGGTAGCCTCTTTGGGATACAGGGCGGGGGACTTGTTCTTTGTTTTTTATGTGTTTTTTTTTGAAGATTCATTAATTTGTTATAATTCTGCCCGGCTTGTTTTGATTCTTTTTTTTTTTTTCTGTTTGTAAATTATTTTTTTGATTAACTTGTTTTTGTGTTTGGGATGGTGTTGGGTTGTTGGGTTTGGTTTTTGGGGTGTGGGAGGTTTCTTCCTGTATACTCTATGAGCAGCTTGTTATTGTTCGTACGTTCTATTAACACATCCAAAAAAGGTGAAACTCCGTTTTTCTCTGATCTCCATTGTGAACTTTATGTTGGAATGTGAGTATTCAGATAGTCGAAGGAAACGATCCAGAGAAGATATTCCATGGGGCCATATGGTGAATGTATCGTCCACGTACCGTAGCCAGCATTTTTGGTTTCTTCTCACTGCCACTAATGGCCTCTTCTTGAAACGCTTCCATAAATAAATTTGCAATTACAGGTGAAAGCAGGTGATCCCATAGCGGCTCCGCAATTCTTTTGTAGATGGAGATGTATGGAGATTTCTACGAACTAAAGGTGTCTACGAGTTAGAGTTCACCTGTGGGGAAAGCTACATTGGACAGACAGGAAGAAGTATAGACAAAACTACAAGATATTACCCAAGAATAATTAGAGAATCCCTGGAGATCATGAAAAACAATAATAATTTTAATAGGGAAGGACGGGTATCGACTGGGCAATACATGGAGATTGGCAATGCCGGAAGCAGTGATCTGGAATGTGCTAGTCAACCGAGCTCGACGGATGTGCAGCCAACCATAGCAGAGCCAAGGTATATAACGGGGAGCAAAAGACGACAAACACTGTCTTTAGAAACCTTCTGAAGAAGCTGACAGAATGATCAGCGAAACGTCAAGTCAATTTAGACGTGCAGCAAAACCGGAAGAAAATAACTTTACCATTGGACAACAGCCGTGAAAACCTGCATTCTATTAACATGTTCGTTGTCCATTTTCCACTATATCGCTTCTCCATTTGAGCAATTTGCTGGTAGAAATCTTTCGCCGTGTTCGTCCTTAATTGCACCTAAATTGTCAGGGAAGAATTCCAAATGGGATGAAGAAAATGCAGCTTAAATGACGCTATTTGCAACCTAATGTCTTGTAAGATTAGATAGAAGTTTTCCAACTAGATCTTTGTAGTTCTCGATTTCTTGTTACCTAGGAAGTTGCTACGCACATATTTAAAGGCGGTCCGGGCCCTATTTTTCTTTTCTCAAAAATTGTAGTTTCAAAATTTTCGTCTTTAAAAAGTTCTCGTATTTGTGGCCCATTGAACATTCCTTCTTTAAAGCTTTTGCCTCACCATAGGCGTCACTTCCGTCTCAAATAAGGGCCAGCTTGTTCCTTCCATATTTATGGCTTTTACAATTTTTTATGATCCCTGATTTTATGTGCAGGAGATAAATAGGATTTCTGTTGCTCTACTAAGGGTTCATTAAGAACTTTCCCAGACCGGGCACAATGTTTTCACGTAACGGCCATTCTTTAACGACATACTGTTGGTTTCTGGCTCTGCTATCCCATTCGCACAAAAAACAACAATATTTGGTGTAGCCGCTCACCAAGTCCTGTAAATAAGTGCAACGACTTTTAGACCGGCACAGATATTCCCATTTATGATTTTCGTATTATACCCTTTGACCTATTTTTTCTTTGTTCCCTTTCTTTTCTTTCAGATCTACCCCCGGGAACGGATGGTTGTTCGTTTCCATTAAGCAATAAAGCTGCCTTCTGACTTGTATTCGAAGAGTCAATAAACAGTCGCCACTCGGTAGGTTTATCCATATGCAACACCTTTCCTTTAACTCAAATTGACCAAGCTGATAGGGAAGCTATTGACCGTAGCTCCGGCAGCACAGCGGTCAAGGGGTAGGTTCCCCTGGTTATGTAAAACTTTGATTGTGGCTTTGGGCGCCAGATATTTTTATATAAAAATACCAAAATGTAGTATAAAATAACAAAAAGATTTGAAAACTTTCTTGATATACCCTTAGAAAGAATAAAAGTCCAAATTAAAACAATAACAACTATATTAAAATAAAAACTTATACAATCTGTTAAATTGACCCACTGGGATTAACTAAAACTTTGAAGCACTAATTTTACAATATTACTTGGACCGGCAGTACAGCAGAAACGGTCTTACGTAAGCCCAGAGGAGAGTGGCTTCCGGAGGTAGAGAGGATGTTCAGGGAGTTGCTGCAAGCGAAAGTACCCCATGACGACTTTTAGACTTTCCTCCTCATCGTACGCCACAGGTCCAGGTGTTCGTTCCCTAGTTGATGGCCGTTTGTCCAGAAGTTGTTACATACAAAAGTGAAACAAACAGAATCAGTGTTGTTCTACTGAGAGTTCGCAAACGATGGGTATATATTAGTTTGAAGTTATATAAACCAAAGCATAATTAATACTACTAAATTCGAGGACTGTGGTAAATTAATTAATTTAAATTTTGCAACAATATGACCCAAAATAAAAGTTAACAAAAACAAAACCCCTGAATTAAGCTGCGACTTCAAGTTTCAGCCACGCCACTATTTGCGTTAAGTAGAGCAATTAAAAATCAAGAAAATCCATAAAAAAATCGAACAGTTAACACTTGCTGCTTCACGGTACGGCAAACTAAAGAAAAATCTAAAGAAAAATTAGCACTTTCGTCAGCGACGAACGGCGACAGCTATGAGCCACCTGTAGATACAAAATTGAACGAGCAACAATTGTTTTCCAAGAGGTCCGTGAGGTTTCAACAAATTATTACTACTAAATAGAAAATTAAAACTCACTTACCTCGAAACAAAATTTTTGCAGGTGCAAGTTACCACACGCTCGTTCGTCCCTTTTTACAATGCTCAAATCAAATTTGGTCAACGACCACGAAAGCTCGTCCTTCGACTGCAGAAAAGGTTTGGTAGGGTCTCTATTTAATTTGCCATACAGATATCTTCTTTCCCAAGCTGGGAAAACCTAAAACATACAGAAACCACAGGGTCTGCTTTCTAACAAAACGATAATTTCGATTCCCTTACTGGAATCGATCGATAAATTCCCGGGTAGGTGAATCTAACCTGTCGGACACACGTGCTATTTTCATCAATAAACCAAAAAATACTTTAAGGAATGCAAAAATACGCGTTCAGCAACGATAACTGAAATATTAGAATATATAAATTAAGCAGCAAACCATTAAGTTTAAAAGTGATTGCAAAGATATAAACAAATTTAATTAATGAATTGCTCAATAACCACCCGTGGACTAAACTGAAGTCTCGCTTATCACAACCGCTAAGTTAAGAAGATAGGTCAAGAAGAAGGGACAAAATATTCCCTGTCGATCCATATTTTGTTCGTTTTTACAATAACACAAAAAATTATCGAATATCCATCAACCGGAGTCACCATTGATATCGTAGAACGGCATTAGTTATTAGTTGCGTTCGTTTAACATTCTGCGAGGTGCATTTCGTTTCCTTTGAGGTCAACCAATTCTTGAGGTGTGATTTTACCAATTAATGACATAATAAGAATGTGACGGGATTTAAAATAAATACCGTTACATCAATGGTCCTATGTTGTTGAAGTGTTCTCTAGATTTCGCTACATGACCCGTAGAGTTAACGGGTCACTGTGAGGGTTATTAGGTAGAAATTATCGAAAAAACACATTAGTTTGGCGGTTGGATTTTTTCATGCACCACAGTCTTATTAGTCGAACACAAGGGTTGTATTTTGTGCGGCCACTGGCTACTAATCGCTGTGAAAGAAGTACTTACCTATAATTTTTACTGGAACCTTTCCAGTCCTCAGTAAAATGAGCCAGATCGTATCTGGGAACACTTTGTTTAATTACGAGGAACCCGATACAAGGAACGATACTCCGAAAATCGTGAATGTCGAATTCCTACTTGTGTGCAAAGAGTTATTTAACCGGTATTTATATTCCGTATCTAAATATGACCATATTACTCTCATTTTAACCTGGCGGGATCATTTTGTACAAAAATAAAATACTGTGCCCATTTGCATATTTGTACGCATAATTCGGTTTGACGCAAGAGTAACCGGTAAAAAGAGAGTTTCGTTCGTAACGCGGCATTGAAGTTACCCGTTGTACAAGGTGTTTATAAAACCTGCGGTCAGAAATAGATGACCAAAATCTTAACGAAAATTGTTGGACATAAAATGCGAAATTTAAATGTAAGCCTAAATAAAATGTGCATTATGATCCGTCTATTGCATAAAATCCTCGTAATTTTCAAACATCTTTTTCAGGTGACGACTGTGTCATTATTGCAAAAATTCACACCGAATCAGATAATATAGGAATACACTACACGAACTCTAAAAGAAATACGTAGATGGTGCAAAAACCATATGTATACACGTTTATTAGTTTATCACCTACAACGCATAAAATTATTTTACAAAATATATAACTACAAAAAAATGTTTGAGGTGGCCCTTAAGATGCTAAAAGATAATGCAATGCAATCCTAACGAGAACATGAACATCCTGTGTAAAGTCCTTCTATTCTGAATTAAGGAATGATAAATACGCCTGGGGAATAAAAAACGCGGTGCAACTTGCATGATTCCAGAATCTGCATAATCTTTTATAAATTCGAAAATTGTGAAATAATTTTTTTCATTCAAATCAATATAGGAGATTAAAATTAGCCTGCCACAAGCCTATGAATATTTGTAATATAATTTGCTGTAAATAATGCTCATTTAGCCAGACAATCTCAAAAAATTGTCTGTTTTATCGCTTCTAAACTTTGGTGAAATACACGTCTTTTTAGCGTCCGAAACAACTAAGAATTCCTAATGTATTAAATCATTTTAATGACGTCGTAAAAATGTTATGGCACAGTGGACCGAATAGGTAATTTAACGAATGTATTCGATGCAAAGCACAATAGTCTAATGGATGGTTAGCCGGTGTTATCCGACAAAATGATGCCGGCTCTTCAAAATTTTCTTCGGTATAGTAATATATTGTAAAGTTGTTTTAATTTATAATTATTTTTCCAGCAATTTTAAACGCTTTATTTTAATCCTAACTATTACATTTATATTTATGTATATATTTTAAAATATTTCCAAACTAGCTTTCTAAGAACGTCACGAACTAACAGTTTACTGAAATTATTACGTATAATTGTATAGTAAAAACTGAGCAATTTCAGAAAATATATCTGACAACCTTGCATTTTTTACCTATTTCCAATTTAGAATGGAAATTCTATACTAATAATAAGAATTTCTGAATTACTGTTTTTGCAAATATAACTTAATTTTCTGGGAGTGTAGAAAAGTATATTATAATGCACATATTAACGTTTAACATTTTTGCATTTTAACAATAAATTACACTTTTTTACTACGACAATACCTCTTTCCATTTACAAACTACAGTCTTTTAAAGATGCCGCTAAAAGTCCTGTGTTACTTCCTTCCACATATCTATGTCGCCTACTTATTTGACCACAATTGTTATTTATAATCTTCTCAATGGCCTTACCTATTTTTTGCTTCCAAATTTAACAACGAATGTCAGAACAATCTGCGTGTATTTATAATAAAAGTACTTCCCTCACTGTACTTATAGAGAACTTAAAGAACGGCTAGATACGCTAATTTTAATAATAATTATGGACGCTGCGGAAAAAATATATGAATTTTTTTATAATATGATTATACCCTTTGCCAAAAAATTGTGCTAGTGCAAGCTAAATGTATTATTTATGTATATGCATTAAATTAAACATGTTACTCATCTTTCTTCTTTTGTGAGCATTTTAAGTGATGTATTGAAACTTGCACATTGCATATGGATGAATATTATAATACAATAGTTATGTTTCATGCATGTTTACGCGGGACCCGCGCAATTTATTTCGCGTTATAATTATACGCTTAATCATAAGGAACCTCTTTGATTACACCTCTTCATCGTTTTTCACTTTGCATCTAAAAATATCAGTTAATTTAATATTAATTCGAGTAAAAACATATAGTCTTATGATTTTGTATAAAATGTCCTGTATTCGATGCAAATAGCATACAGGGTGAATGGATTTGTTGTAGTGTTTACTGTCTTTGTATCAATTTGGAAAACACACCGTTTGTTGATCACTAATTTAACCTTGAGTAAATCAGTAGTTCTGTGTACCTGGGGTTCCCCCCTTTTTTTTCTGGGTGCGTATACCACTGGAGCTGGGAAGACCGCAAATCTTTCCTATCCCAGACAACATGAACTATCGAACTTTCTCCAAAGAAAAGAGGCTGAGGTTCCCGCAATGCCCGGGCCGAAGCCCATCTGTAGTTTGGCCTACTGGACGCCCAGGAGGGCCGTAAAAGGACTTATTAAGACAAAAACATATCGCTCACTGGGCGGTATAGGTGTAAAAAAAGTAACTTTTCGGTACTCGAGTAATCGTTACTTATCCGGATCCGAACAAGCGAATACAAAAATGACCGACGCTATAGTTATAAGAGTACTCGAATTTATCTTATATATAAAATACTAGCCAT